>DWNR01004010.1:0-11246 GCA_018250455.1 Polygonus leo
ATGATAGAACTCGTGTAGTTCGGCCGGGGAGGTACCATCGCCACCCTCATAATCCTCCGTGAAGTAATTATTGCGTTTTGGTTTGGAGAGGCTTGGTTGCCGGCTATACTTATACACGAGGCGAACATCTTAGTCCGCAGGGGTAGCAACACACCTGTGTTCAAACTTAGGTACTATTTAATTGTGCTTGGGATGAAAACTGATGTCCATGGGTGGCAGTGACCACTTACCATCAGATGGACTACATGCTCCTTTGCTACCTGTATACGATAAAAAAAGTATTGCATCTATTATACAGGGTTGTCAGAAGAAAACAGCGCAATCGTAAACCTTTGCGCCGGGGGCTCGGCCAGCCCGTGCGCGCCGCACTCCTTGCACCTCGTGGAGATCGCACACCGCGTCATATTCGCTGTTGTTATTGATATGGAATTGAGGTAATACACAATATATCATCAGGCTAATGACTATATTATGTTGAATACTTAGTTTATAACATTGAATTAGTTCATAAAACAGTCGACTCTTTTTGAATTTTTCAATCTAATTTAATTTTATCGCGCAACTAAGACTGTCGAGGGGTCTTAAATAAGGTAATTTCGTGAGAAACAACGAAAAAAACTTTGAAAATGCTCAACAATAAAGATTTTTCGCGAGAGGTGACGTGACATTCTAGTGGAATTCACGGATGCAATTCACGGAGACAGAATGCCCAATATAGTCATCTTTATTTATTTTATAAAATAAAAAATGTTGTTTTTTTGTTATTTTGAAGCCTGATTAGTTATTAGATCTGTCACGAATCAGATTTATTATTAGTGTATGCAGTTCTATCATTTTAACTTAAATAGGATGCTATTTTTTTCTTTCTTATCTATTAATGTTAAAAATGCGTGTATAACTTTAACTTATACACGCAATTAACTAAGCGTGCTTTAACTTATATTATTATCTTTCATATCTGAAACTATATTACGGATTTATTTATTTTTCAGGGAGATTGGCATAACCACTCACATGTCGAGCCAGTTACTCTCGAATCTGCGACGATTACTCTTACAGAGAAATCTCGAGTTATTACCGGCTACGCTTGATTCTCTGGAAGCTGCAATGAAAAAGGTATGAAATATAAAAGTTGCCGTATTTTTATTTTGTACATTGCCACACTAAACGCGAATTTGGTGCGAGGTAGCTGCGTGGTACATAACCTGCGTTATTTATGATTATTTAAATAATTTAAAAGTAATGTTTATAAGAATTTGTCATTTAATTGCATAATAATAAATATAATTCTTCATTCAGTAAATATTGCTCTGCTATTCAATTTCAATCTTCTATAAAATATTGAACTTATTAATTCATTAAATCTTATCTCTAGTTAGACAAAGATACCGATATGTGCAAATGTTCTTTTAAATCAGATATACTTTCGGATATTATTATATGGACGAACATCGGTTTTTTTGTATACTAATAACATATCAATATAAATAACCATATAATGTGTATGATAATATATCACAAAGAAATAAAAGGCTATAACTTTTTATTATTGTAATTTGAATAATTTAATAGATAAATAAAGACCTACAAAACCAAAAAACGACCAAAACCAACATCCACATACAAAAGACGCGCAAAAACCTAATAAAACTTTATTATCACTAGACAACAGATGCACAGAAACCTAATAACAAGTTTATCATCCCCAGACAACAGACTTACAAAACCTAACCTTTACTATCTACAGACAACAGACGCGCTCCGCAAGAACAAATCCAACTCGGCTCTGTGCACGCGTCTGACCACGCGCACGCAAGAGCTCCGTAAGGCGTGCGCGAGCACCGCCCCCCTCACGCCGGACAGCGCGGCGGCCGCATTACACGCTACCATGGGGCCCGTACTGGAGATACTCAAGCCGGACATACCGAGCGTGCGCGTCGAGAAGCCCCTTAACGAGTTGAAGGGGCTCATGGCGCCGTATGTTGACTTCCTGCGCGTGAAGGCGATGCGCTACTTCGGGTTGGGATCATATCCTTTTCAACGATTAAGAATGGGCGTGGTTGATCTGTTTATGTCGATAAATGTTAATTCAAGTTTAAGAAGTGATTCTGTTTTTATATTTTTTATTTATAATTTAATACGTTATTCGGACATTACAGTAGATTACTTTGAGATACTTACTTTTATCTCTTGAATGAGAAAGTAAAGTTGGGAAAAGGAATACTCAGGTAGCGGGTGTCATTGCGGAATTAGCGTTTTACCTACATTTTTAAAATGCTTCCTCCTTACAAGGTGATTTTTTATATATGGTATGGTGATACGCCGATGTCCAATTATGTGAATTTATATACTATATAATATGTATTTTATCTGCTAACAATTTATATGTGGTTTGTTATTAATAAATTATAAATATTGGGTCTACTAATAATAAAGGTTAAGAATGAAATGTGCAATTGCTTGTGTCAACTCGTCAACAGCAACAAATTGTCGCTACATCAATTATTTCGCTTAATGTACGCTTACTGGCACGGGCGAGACGGAGGTGGATAGTTCCCTAACGCTACATAAGTATGTGGAGGAGTTCCCGGGGCTGATCCACTTCGTGTACGTGGACCGCACGACGGGCCGGTTCCTCGCGCCCGACCTGGCGGATTGTGCTGATTTAGTGTCGCCGCAAATGGTAAATACTTTGGATAATTATGATGATAAGTTTTTTTTTACGACTGGGTGCTACTAGGGTCGTTACATTACATAAGTAGGCAAGCGATGTTTACATGCAAGCGACGTCATCATAAACCTGGTCGGGTTTATGATGACGTCGCTTGCATCAGGAGCGTTTTGTGTCACGTGACAAACGCTTAAAGAAACGCATTTTTATTTACGGATTATTAAATAAATCAATTATTATTTTCAACTTACGTTAATAAATAACCATTTTTAAATTCATAATGTATACTAATAACAGTAATTGACACTTTATTTTACGCATTGTCAAATAGCCCATTTAAGTATGCTATAAAATATATTTATATTTTTAAAACATGTGTGTTATGGAGTTTGTTTTGCCATTTCTTCTTCATAACGAAACACCTTGAAAATGGTGGTATTCTTGACTTTTAAAAAGAATTTTGTGAAGAATCTACTTTGAAAAAAAAATTGATTTTTATAAAATGTTGTCAATTAAATTTTTTAGGTTCTTCTGTCTTCAATGCAGTAATACAAATGTGCGTTTTGTATTTACCAAATGCCATAAAAAAATACTTGGGCATGGAACAATCGGGAAAAGATCCCCAGAAGTGCAAACATTTCATCAAGATCAAGGGTCCTTTAGTGGCATATCTTAAAGACCTGTTAAAACTTCTCAGTGGAGTTACATCTGAAAATATATTGACAGTGCTCCTCAAACATTTACATCAGATGTGTGTTTATGTGGCATGTTTCCAGCGAATATCAAAGCATGCTCTTAAAAGATTGATTACACTTTGGAGCACAGGAGAAGAGACAGTGAGAGTATTAGCATTCTTGTGCATACTGAGAATAACAAGAAATCAACAATCGGCCTTATTAGACCTCGTCCTAAAAGCTATGTATATGACTTATGTGAAGAATTGCAAATTTGTGAGTCCCACAACATGGCCTGGCATCAACTTTATGAGACGCTCCTTGGTGGAGATGTTCAGTTTGGATCTAAATGTGTCTTATCGTCATGTCTTTCTGTACATAAGGCAGCTGGCTATCCTATTAAGAAATGCTATAGTTGTGCAAAAAGTGGAAAATAGACAAGCTGTTTACAATTGGCAGTGTGTAAACTCTTTACATCTGTGGGCAGATTTAATATCAACCACTTCTAATAAACCTCAATTGCAGGCACTTCTCTATCCTTTAGTGATGGTTATTACGAATACCATTAAGCTAGTACCCACACACCAGTATTACCCACTGAGGTTCCACTGTGTCGAAATACTAATCAATTTGTCAAAAGAAACTAATACCTTCATACCGATTCTGCCATATCTTGTAGAGGTATGTAATTCCATAATTAATAAGCAGAAATTCACTTTTACTCAAACATTTTTATCATTTTGTATGTTTACTTTTGAGAAAGTCAAAGAAAGTAAAAGGGGGTAGAACTCATGTTCAGGGGATACTGTGAAGATACCATCGCATAATCCTGTGTGAAGAAATTCTTGTGTTTTGGTTTGGAGAGGCTTGATTGCCAGCTATACTAAATAAATACATGTTTTTATTGCAGGTACTGACTACATATGATTTTAATAAAAAGCATAAAAAAGTATCAATGAAACCACTAGACTTTTCTTGCATTTTGAGATTGGCAAAGTCACAAATGATGGAGAATGGATTTAAAGATGCTGTTATCGAAAAATTGTACGGTCTTTTGTTGGAATACACTGCTAATGAATCACATTCCATTGCCTTTCCAGACACATCTCTGTTAGCTGTAATTCAGGTGTGATTTTTTTTTACTTATAAAACTGCTTTATACTTATTCATAACTATAAATTTAACGATTCTAATCGTTTTTTTTATTTTTTTACTTATTTTCAGATCAAGCAATTTCTTAAAACATGTTCCGTTTCCAATTATACCAAGAAATTACGCCAACTTCTCGAGAAAATTGAAGAAAATGCTAAATTTATTGAAAATGAGAGAAATAAAATAGGTTTTTCTCTTAGTGATGAGAAAACAGTGGCCGCATGGGAAACGAGTATAAAAACAAAAGGAACGCCTTTGTTAGCCTTCTTTGAAAATTGGAATAAGATCAACAAGATTCAAAAGCGCAAGAAGGTTTCTAAGAACGACGAAATAGCTGGAGAATTGCCAATGATTAAGAGACCTAAGATTAACGAAGAAAAAGCAAATGTTGTGCCTGAGAAGAAAGGCCCAATGGTTTTGTTCCCATCAGATAGTGAGGACGAAGACGTTAATTTTAAAGTTGATGATGAATCTGAACAAACGACGAAAAAAGTAAAGAAGCCTAAAAAGAAAGCTAAAAAACAAAAGGTTCCGAAAAAGCCTACCGAACCTGAATTGGACAACATACCTGATAAAGATGATGTTGTACAGGACTTTAGTGTCACTGATTGGTAATAAAAGATTGTCAATATGAATATGATGTTTTATTTTTAATATTTCATGAAACAAATTAAATTAAACCAAAAAGTAATCAAGGAATTGCTTGTAGGAAATAGGTCCACTGCACTTTGGGCTCCGGCGGCTCGTATGTTTCTATAATCAAGCAGCCAGTAGGCATCTCTCCCCAACCTTGTGTGGGACTCTCAGTCAGGAACACCATTATTTTTAAGTCCTGTAATCAAGTTAGATAAATTTAACATCTCTGCGCTAAAACATTGTGTATTAGTACATACTGATACATTGTAAAGGCATCCAATTTATGCCTTTCTCGCCTGACTGGTATAAAAACCGCTGTTTGATCCAATATTAGTAATCGTTTAAATAATTTGTATTAAAATATGAAGAGAATTTGCTTGTCCTGTATATACCAACAAATTAATTTATTTGACGTAATAATAGATACATATAATGATTTACCTTTTTAGGTTTTATAGGCTCGAACGTAGTTTTAATGTAGAAGTCCTCACGATCTACGTGAATTTTAAACATTCGAGCTTCCTCAAATACATTTTTAAATTTAATAGTTGCAAATCCTCCTGGTTTTATTTCATACGGGCCTTGTGGTTTCGGCTCGGTGCCTGTGCCTTTAATATTAAACCTAGAAAAAAAATGAGACATTATTTTGTCCGAAACTACTTAAACGATTTTGATGAAATATTGCTGTCACATGATCCAACTTGAAGAAATAGGATAGGTACGATTCGTCGCGATTTTTTACAGCACACTAGTATAAAATCTGTATGAAATTATAGCATAGGATTATTAATTTCTAATACGAACATAACTTTAACAATCACAGGCGTGACTGGTATTTGAACTCCGGATTCCGTTGTGAGAAACCGTAATATTAATCATTCATCATTTTTTATATATTTCATCAATCCTAGTCATCAATCAGTACACCTTCAAAGCCGATTTGGACGAGAAATTGCATAAAATGAATTTTCGAAGAGTAACAACATGCTTTATCTCGAAATATTATTAATCGTACACTGACAATGCTGACATTAACGCATAAGTTAGCGGTTTATGTTCTCGTAATGACAAATAAGCAACTTACACAAATACTCCGGCGACGGGAGAATCAAAGGAAACCTTACAGTGCTGGACTCCAAGTTCTGTTGGTTCAAACCAAGCTTGGAATTTTCCCTTTTCGTTAGGTCCTAGAGTGTAATCTCTCTCAGTAAGTATTGACGGGTGAGTTGCCTAAAATATATGCATAAAAACTCACTTCACGAATAAAAATGAAATAGATTGAAAAATTGCTGTGAACTTCACATTAGGTTTGCTTCTCACGTATTTATTACGTAATTATATCTACAAAATAAAATCACATTTATCTTGCTAGATACTTATCGTTAAATAATATTAAAGACAAAAAAGCAAACAAAAATCGAAGAATTCCTTAAGCTTAGGATCCACAGATGCATTTCTATCCGAAAACTATTAATTATTTAAGTATAGCTTCCAATAATACATTTCCTTCCTATCAAAACAATAATGACTTACCGGGGGATTATAAGAGTAATACCCTTTCGATTGCGAACGAGTTTAACTAGCTATAAATATACTTACCACCTACCTATAGTACCTAAACCTACTTACCTTTGCAAGGTTAAGAATATGATAAATAATAAATATAGATTTACCCACCGTCGAATAAAATTCAGTCTTTACATCAGTTCTGTTCTGTACTCTCAGTCGCAGTGGTATGCTCGATCCGATTGGGGTACTAAACTCTAGATTCTTTTCTTTCGCTGGGAGGCACTTCAGCACTATTTTGTACAAGTAAACGCCAACTAACTGGTTCGTTACTTCTAAATATTCAACCGTCTCCCCTACCACTAGCGGCGAATAACTCATTACCAGAGTTGACTGAAAGAAAGTACATTTTATTAGACACATTTGAAGTTTTAATCAATGAACATGGACCTACCTCAAATACTAAACACATTTTTTTAGAAATTTTGGGAATTTATTTTGTATTCTGCTAGACTATCTATCAATTATCTAGAATGTCATACCAAAATGTGTTTGTTTGTGTATACGTGAATATTTGCCGTGTAATGCCGTGTTGCCGTCAATTATACGTGAATATTTTCGAGAAAGGATCTCAGATGCAGGGGAACAGGGTCCAAATCGCAGCACATGCAGATGTGTTATCAAAAAGATAACGCCGAAAGATAACATCGTAAAATCCTTCTCATTGTGAGATCAGAACAGTAGCCTCGTTATTATACTGGAAAATAATTCCAATAGATGGGAATCGGAATTCATATTCTTCAATTCAGCACTAGCGGCAACATGCGTACCGCGAAGAGCGATTATTGAGTGAACTTTTTCTTTTATCTTTGTCACTTTCGCCCATGGATCACAATTAAATCACACCTTAGTTGGATCACAGATGCGTTGCTACCCCTGAGGACTAAGATGTTGTCCTCGAAAAAAGTGTTGGGATTCGAGAATACGAAACGTCGTCTTAGGAATTCCGATTCCGATCTACTGGAATTATTTTTAAGAATAAGGCCCCAGTGCCCAACAGCGGGACAATAATTGATTGTGATCAAATACTTAACACCAATGTTTGGTTTAGTTCCAGTTTAGTGAATACCTCTGAATTCCTGCCTATTTTAAGCACACTAGGGCACTCGAGCTTCTCGCAGCGAACCGTAAACTCGGCCTCCGACGACAGCGGGTTGGTGATCACCAACTCCTTCTGAACGGTCTCACGCGCGCGAGACACGAACACCAGAGTGTCCACAATCTTGCTGGGTGTTATCGTGGCCACGATGTTGTAATACTGATACTCTTTTGATTCTTCATTTATGAACATCACCTTAGATTAAAATACAAAAATATATGTTTGTGAATTTGTTAGATATTAAGACACTGGTAGACTTTTGTTTAAGTTATGTGTTTAATAAATGTTACTCGTTTCAAGGTGATTGCTATTTAATGTGCTTTATAAATAATCATGATCGTTATACGGTTTAATCTCGCATAAGGGACAGAGTGTAGCGCGTAACTCAAAGCTGCGCACTACACTCTGCTTAGAGAGGTATACTTATAACGCGAGAGTAGCGCGAATTAACGCGGCACCTTGAACCTAGTATTTGGTGGATTTAGGCTAAAAATATATTTTTTTAGAAAAACATTTACTGTGCGCAACGTCTTAATTAAAATATCACCGCGATCGATATCGAGTACTTCGCCGCGGGCAACTACATGAAAAGTTTCCGCATGAATGGTCACTTATATGTCCAGTCGTTTGAATTGTACGACTACCTTCCGACTTTGAATGAAAATGTGATAATTATTTCTGAAACTGAGGTATACATATATAAACCTTAGTATGTATTTCACACTCTTCATAGCAGACGAAGGTCCACCGGCAGGTGGCGGCCGCCTCGCCCCACACCTTCACAGTCTCAGGGTGTTGGATCTCGTAATACCCTTCGAACTTGTCGGGGACAATCTTTTCTATTTCCGTAGATACTACATATGTTTCTGGAAACTGATTTTACAAAAGGAATATATTTATCCAAAATGCCGTAAATATCTTTTACAAAATCGTTCTAAATTTATGCATTGTAATATTAGTTATATTTTATTTTGACATTACACGTGTTTCCTTTTGTTATGTTGCTACTTTAACTACTTTCAGGAATTAAATATAGTAATTAAAAGTATTTAGCCAATTTAAATTAAATAAACACTGGCTGATACTACTGATTTAATGAGTAGGTTTGTATATAAATAAAATAAGAGACACGAAAAGGTTTTTTTCATCCTTTTTCGTCTTCACCTCAGTTATATTGTACACGAGTAACTCCTCGGTGTGGAAGTCCTTGGCAGGAACGGAAAACGTGATTACGTTATTGGGGTTTGGATGCGTCGCGGCTCCCACCAGCGTTATGAACAACGCACTCTCACCCAGCGGAGAAAACAGTACTTGGCTCTGTTTTACAAGGAAAGTTTTTACTCCTTTTATTAATGATATTTGATTTAATTTAATTACATGAAATTATGCAAAATACGTCCCTACTAACTACAAATAGGAACAGATTTTAATGGACCTTCATCTTTCTATGATAGGATCGATCAATTCATTCAATGAATAAGAATCAATTAATTTAGATTTGTCTTCTACAAGTGGCGATGTTGTCGAGTATTTTTTGAAACAATGTCTGTTCGAGCCCTCTAGTATAGCTCTGGGCGTTGGGCTAGACAAAATCTGCAGACATAACATCTTCCTAAAAATATTTTTGATGATACTCGAACAAAAATTCGAAACTGCGTACTTCGTGCTTTCCTATGGTCTTCGGTTTAAAATGTACAGGGATATCAAAAGTAGAATTCGGTTCCACGTGGAATTCCTTAAGCGTCTCAAAAGGTCCTCCAGAAACTTCTGATAAAATTAACCACATATCGTCAGTTCTGAAACGATACAGCCTTCATTAAGGTTTGATTGTCAAATAAATTTAGGTATCTAGGTACTTCGGAGTGGGTCCGATAGTGAAAGATGAAACTAACTAAATATGGCTCGATAACTACCCATATGGTTGTGAGAAGTAAGTAGTAGTCAAATTAAAGTTTTCAGAGTCTACTTGAACACTAACAAATTTTTACTTTTAAACAATCATACTTGTGAAATAACGCGCGTTTTATTATAATTTAACGTCTACACCTATTGGCTATAATTATGATAATTAAGTTAAAAATATAAAATTGAAACCCCCTTACGGATTAGTAACGGTAACGAATTCCGTGCAAACTTCTCTTACGGGACATTCCAAATACATCGATTTGCTCTGAATGTTCCCCAAGTCCACACAAGTAGCATACAGGGCTAATTCCAGAGGTTTATAATTATCCAAGTTGCAACTTGCCTGTTAAAATTGTGTACAGTTGTTAATATTGTTTTATATTTTAACGATATAAAGGTAGATCCCAAATAAATATTTGAGATCTTCATATTATCATCAATCAATTCAATCATATTAGGAACGTACAAAAAGTATCATCGATTATTAGATGAAAATTATGATATTAAAGTACAACTAAGTACATGAGACTTAAACGTACCCAAACTTTTATAAACGGATTGTGGTTAATTGGTCTAAATGTGATCGTAAATGTCACATTCGTACGAGCTGCTATATTTCCTTGCATTGGAGATATTGTAAACTCATTTGATATAAGGGGTTGCCAACAGAACCTGGGAAAAAATTGCCAATATATTATAATTGCTTTTTAATTTAGCCAATCTATTATATGGAGTCGGCTATTTAATTTAAAAGTTAATTAAAATTAATAGTTGATAGTAAATTATTTTTTTACAATATCCAATTTCAATAATTTGACGCAAAAAAACATATTTGTTACAACAAAAGATTATTTATAGCGTTTTTTGAATACGTGGGTATGAGTTTATTTTGTAGTTGCGTAAGAAATGCTTCCAAAACAGTATTTACCTGGTGCCAAAGTCGCCTTTATTCTGAAGCATAACTTTTAAAATTTTGCATCCACGTTTACGAACTCTACCAAACTGCAAAGAGTTCTGACTAAAGCACAGGCTCATGCCCGTAGCACTGCCGCTGAGACGCACCAATGGCCTCTCGAAATCAAATACTTTCATGTTCAGCTGTGGAAATATTTGAAAATGGGTAAAGTTTAGATAGATTTTATTGGTATGTATTTCAAAAAATATTCTCACTATATTTTAAATGACTTCAAAAGAGGAGGTTCTATGTTTGTCATATAAAATACATGCATTTTATATTATAACTTTACAAAATCCTCCTCAAAAAACAATAAGTTTTTGCTATTTAGTCAACCCAAGTTGCATTTAATATTTCTGTTTTTTTTTAAGTTGCTTCTGTTTTTTTATATTGTTATAAAATTAATCAATATATTTAAAATAATTTCGTTATAACAAATTAATTGGGTCTTCCAGATATGTCTAATTCAGTAATAAATTCCTATATATAATATGATATTAAAAATATTTATTTTGTAACTAGCTGTGCCCGCGGCTCCGCCCGCTACCCCTCCTTTTAGGGGTTGAATTTTTATGGCCTAAAACATGG
>DWNR01004011.1:0-11245 GCA_018250455.1 Polygonus leo
GCGGCCGGTAGCGCGCCGCGCGCGCGCGGATCTCCTCCAGCGACACGTCCTCCGGCGGGTGCACGATCTTCGAGCCCGCGCCCGTCGCCGTCACCAGCGGGCACGCGTTGGCGGCGGGCGGCCGCACGTCCCCGTTCTCCTTGGGCGACGCGCTCGCCGCCGACGTGGTGGGCGGCGCGCTTATTGTTGCGTTGCTGGAATTACAGGTTACGTTTTAGATTTGTAATTGGAAAAAAATAAATAATTTAATTATTAAATTATATTTTTATTCGCAGATTCAACTCCTACATTACACATCACATTACACTTACAACTCCTACTTGAACGCCCAGACTACTAAATGCAAGCCTTCATTTTTTTTCAATACCAATATGCTTTATTGACTCATAAAGATGAGTTTTAATATGAGATTTTATTACCAAAATTTTGCTATCTATAGACTTAATCCATATGCAAAATTCTAATTGAAATTAATCACAAACGTGTCGTTACGATTAAAAACCGAATTATTCGTGCCATTTTGTGAAAACTAACAATTATGCCTCTCCAATCAAAAGATGAAAATTTGATATAATAGACAAATTATAAAAACAACGAAAATAAATTTCAAATCAAATAATTCTAAAGAGGATATAGAAAAGAATGCCTAGTACCTAATATGAAAAATATATAAATTATTCCAACAACCATTACCCATATCAAATTCATCTCTCATTTCCAATTCAAATAAGTAAAATAACTATTAATATTATATATTTGTTCAGTTGCTTAATGATGAATATTATATTAAATAATAATAATTGTAATATATATTTAATATTATTTAGCAGCTATAATTTGCATGTTACCTATAAGCAGGGAAGGTGGGTTTGTTCGGCGTTGAAGCGGGGACGCTAGCCGCTGGGAACAGAGGCCTCATACTGGGCATCATTAACCTGAAAAATAAAAATATGTTTGTAATATCTTGTATGAGATAAACTCACATGTACCAAAACAAACAAGTTACTTGAATTTACTTCAATAACAATTGAACAGAAATAAACATTTAGAAATTAGCAAATTTTAAAATTGGTGTTACATATATATACAAGAAAGGTTATAAAGGAATTTACTGTCTTCAAATAACAAATAACTCGAGGAATTTATGTGAGATTAGTTCTGAGCTTACTCCATCCAATAACAAAGAATTAATAACATTGGTTCGCAATTGATAAAGATATCATACTTAAAAAACCTACACCTATATCTGCAACTCAGACTTCTCTTTGGATTAAATACTGAAGAAAATGTATACAGATGCAGGCAAAATCTTTTCACAATCCATTGTTGTCCTTCTCACAGCTGGACACTTACCTCCTAGTATAGTATGCTGACCAATTGTGCGAAGTGGTAACCTTCACACATTCGTTTTCTCTTTCCTTGAGAGTAGGTTTCCTCACAATGTAGTACACATACAATTTTCAAAATGTGAACGTCAGATTCAAACCTGGACCCCCGGCAAGAGAGGTTGGCTTATTAGGATTTTAGTCATCTAGCGGATTCTAAATTTAAAATATAATCCCTATTTTCCAAAGATTTAACGTCAAACTCACCGTGGGCCTTGCATGAAATGTGGCATCATGGGGTTCATTTGCATGTGTCCGGGGTACATGCCGTGGGGTATCGAACCCATCGGCGTGGGCAGGATGCCCGGCGTCACTGAAGACGGCCCCGGACCTAACTGTGGATTAAAAAAACATTCTATATTGAAAAAAAAAAAGAAAAAATCCATTAAAAAAAAAAACAATAGAATAAATACACATTTAAAGCTTGCATAAATATTGGTGTAGGATATATTTGAGTACATATAAAATGTGGATCGGAATAAGGGCATATAAATCATGTAAAAAACATATAAATTTGAAATTACACTTTCATACTTCTACGGTAGTTACATAATGTAATTATCTAATTATTACACGATTAAGGAAAATACATTTACTACGATGAATAAGTGCATATTGTAAATGACAACCATGACAATGGTATGGAATGAAGATTGTGAATAAATTACAATTTTTTTTTGCCTCATTATCGCATAATTACACACTACATTATAGTCTACACAATAGTTAGTTTGAATTAGACTACAATTTTATTGTTATGCATAAGTACTGTTTTTGTATATATTTTATTGTATGTTTATAATATTTTGTTTCCGTTATCCCATGGTCCTGAGAAAACATGAAGTTGTGACGTTTTTACATCAATAATAAAATATTGAACTTTTGCATTTATAATTTGACTTGAAAAGATACAATCTTTCAATATTAACTAACATTAAAATTAATTGTACCAATATACTTATTATAGCCTGTTATAAAATAATGTTATTGTATTAATATTATTCAGGTAGGACTTACAAACTCATAAAACAAAAAGTAAACTGCAGGCTTCTATTCAACCCTGGACACAACCCTAGAAAGAATTAGTATGTTACTAAAAACTATCATAACAATCTTGAGAATGCAGTTTTATCAATAGACATACTTTTTTGGGAAGTACTCATGCATTGTGTATTAATTACAAAAATAGAAAAGGAATGTTAACAAGGGCTCTACAAAGTGTTAGTATATGTAGAAAATACATTATTTGTATCTAAAACCAGGGAAAAATGTCAACTGGTCATCTCTGTACAGATAAACAACATTGGAATGTCCAAACAAACAAAACAAAGTTCCTTTCTGACTTTGTTATTCGAAACAAGTGTAAATAAGTAGCAACTGTTACACTCTGTTTGAAAATAGTGTACATTAATATTCAATATGCAAATCTGTTATTATCTCTTTGTTATGTTATATTCAACATCCACCCAAAGATAGTAATGCTATTTAATTTAAAATGAATATTATGTTTTTGTATTAAGCCCTACGGTTGTATGGGAGATAATGCTTCTATCATTAAGTTTGCCTATTGTTTACGTTTAAAGTATAATTTATGTAAATAAATTTATTATTATTTACAAATAAATATTTGTTGTTACAAACAAACATATGTAGTGCTTGTTTAACTGTTTCTTTGAATACAATAACTCGAGGTCCAATTTTAATGAGCCGATTCATAGATTTAAAGTTGTAACTATATATTTATTACTGCACTAATATTCAATAACCAAACTCCGACTAATAAAATACTTTCTATGACATCAAGATTCTCTTTCAAGTGCGGCTAGATGACCAGTGAAACATGTAAATATATAATAGTGCAGTTGAAAAATACCACAGGTGAGTCATATATTAAGTACAGTTTGGGCAAAATTAGCAAACAAATGTGCAATTCTGCCATATGATGACCACTTGCCCCATGGTAATTTAAGACAGTTGATTATGGATCGTAGATTGAAAATCTAACTAAAGTTTCACTAAAGATGCGATACCTAGCAAGAAACATCATAGTCATCAGTGTGTACTGTGATTGGAAAGGATAGATTAAAAAACAAAACATTGTACTCAGTATGTCTAATTATTGTAATGTCTGGTGACATAAAAGGATTCTCATCTGATCTAATTATACATAGTATGCCTATTGTCATGCTAATGAACAAAATATAATACCTATTACAACAATAACAGAAGAATTAGGATAGCTACGAATTTACTATTAACAAAATAAAGATAAGGATTATTATTATTATCGAAGTATATGTTAAGTTTTCCTATAAATATTATTTTTAACATAGTAGAAGTAACAGCAGGAATAGTAATGACTAGTTATATATTTTCTTATATAATAGAAATAGCAAACAAGCATGCAGTCCACCTGATGGTAAGTAGCCACAGCCATCCACATGACAAACTTCCAATAGGAATATACAAAGAATTTGTTAGTGTAAATTTAGAACATAAATGGATATATCAGTTTGTTAAATAATAAATTTATTTATAATTCTTAGAACAGTTAGTACATGTTAGTCACATTGTGTGTTAATAGTGCATGCAATAAATAATTGTCACTTTTAAATCCTATTAGAAATTAGTCACAATTGCATTGTTAGTCCCGAGGACTGGTATGTTCGGCGTTTGTATGTGTGATCAGCAACCACACCATTCTGACTGAAACCAAATTGCTTACATACAACTGCTATGCAGATGAAATGTAGCACATACCGCTGTAATGTTGTACCATCCCGGGCGAATATATGCAGATTCTACCACCAATATTGATGGAAATGAATGATTGTGAATACATAACATACTAAATGAACACTAATTGTCAACTACACATTTTGACACACCAATATTCGTTCAGAAATAGACTCACTGTTATATCTCTATCCTGTAATCCAATCAAATATATTTAGGCTATATGTACGGCCCATTCTAATCCCACAGCTGGGCATGGACCTCCTGGGCAAGAGGTTTATGTAGTATGACTAATGTGAATTTTAATACCCAAAAGTAGGTCACAACAAAATTTGTCACACATACTGATATGACCTGATTCAATGTTTTGGTTTTTGAATAGCACTGATTAAATATAAGTAAACAAAAAGAAAACAAAACAGTTCAACCATATAACCTCTTTCTAATGGAAGTTGGGTAATAAAAAGTTATTTCTTTAACTTTCTATCACTGTAGTGATTGGAAGCTTCAATTTAAAGTGATATTTCAACACTCTTGGGACTTAGGAAACAGAATTTATTTTTATTGATAAAAACATATTGCATCATGTGTAATAAATAAAAATGACACACACTTTTCTCTGTTCTGAAAGAATTGTGAAATATTAATTTAATTTATCATATTAGTGTTATAATTTGGTTTCTTTAGCTTATAAGATTGAAGCATATTTTTAATCAACACCATATTTATTGCAAAATGTAAAAACTGCAGAGAAAAATGTATGCTTCCTGTATTACATGTATTGTATGTATAAATATTCGATGCTTACCAAAGCCGGTGTAGCTTTTTTCTTTGCAGCGGGTTCATCATCATCACTGTCTGAAACCTTCCCACCACCTAAACAGTTACACATGAGTAATTAAATTGTAATTTATTTTGAATAACAGAGGACATACCTTTTCTGGAACACTACAA
The DNA here is from genome assembly GCA_018250455.1 of Polygonus leo. NCBI lineage: Eukaryota > Metazoa > Arthropoda > Insecta > Lepidoptera > Hesperiidae > Polygonus > Polygonus leo. The sequence goes on from DWNR01004011.1 coordinate 5,076, forward strand.
CTACACACCAATATACATCTAAGGCTACTGTGTCCCAAGCGAAAAAATCCAATTAATATTAATAAATAGTAGGATAGAAATAAAGTGTTGTACATACATGATCCGAAGATCAGCATCCCAACTAAAAAATAATGTTTTTATACCTGTTTTCTGCTTTTCATGCTCCTTCACATCCTCAGGCGGTATACCTTCCATACCATAAATTTCTATTTCTATATTTGACCTACTCGGTAAGGAATTTGGTACTTTGTCTATAGCTTCCTTGTGGACCTGCAATATTGAAGCGAATATTGATTGCATATTAATGTTCGAAACGTGTAATTGTAAGGGCGGATATTTACGTAGTACTATTATAGGATCGCGATTTGGCGCGTAAGGCGAGCCAAAATATCTGCCACCGACTGAATAGAAAAATACGGAGCGTGGGCGGGCGGCGCGTGCCAACTCTGCAGGGCTGACCTACCTGCATGCAGTGTATTGACAACCCGGGCCCAGTGTACAGTTTCTTGTGACAAATATGACATTTGAAATGTTTCGCCTTTTGATGTTGAATAAGAATTTTTTCGTCGTCGAATTCCCTGTTACAATACCTGAGTATACGCTAAGGAAACATATTCGTTTAAGTGTGAATTCATAAACAAAGACAACACGGTTTCACTCGAAAATAGGTCAATTGTACTTCGAAGGTCGCTAGATATTAGCGTGTCGCAACTTATTTCGCATTTTAAAAGGATACCAGCACCACGGTTTCGATGCCTTCTTCTTCTTCCTACCCATTGCGGATTCTACTAAAACACTAATAAAACGTAACCAATAACACTTAAATCCTTACACTACAAAAAAATAACTAAATATCACAGAAAAACGTATTAGAAATCTATAAAAAAATCATTAATCTTTATATGAGGCGTCGCAAATGGCAAAAGCAAAGCAATGCAAAATGGCGGCCGATAATAAAGAACAAGAACAACTCGAATGAACGAGTTCAGTGAATGCGCCGTTGGCCTTTGTCTTGTCAGTTAGCTGTCAAGTAACGGTATCGTATCGATATTGGCAACTTATTGTCTATGGTTTGCTGTAAATCATGTTATACATTCATTTTCTAATATAAGACAGTGTTTATTTATTAATTGAATCTGTTTTCATTTATTTATTAAATTACAAGATAGTAATTTTATTATTTCTCAAATTTATTACTATTTTATTAACAGGCAATATTTATATTAATTTGTTTTATGGAAGTAGAATGGCAATGAATAAATTTTGATTCACAGATAACTATATAAGTTTTGATTCTCGTTATTGCCATTAACAAGAAATAGTTTTCAGTAAATTACTTTATCAATGTACTTCACAATAATTATTATTTGTTCATATCATGTTTAAATTGTAAATAGGATTAAATGCATACGTCTAAAGATAAAAGATCTGTTACTTAAGCTTAATACTTCAATAGGTTTGTTTATTCCTCAAGAGATGTCGCTTGTATCACAAACAAGACTGGTATAATTGTTAACTTTCAAATTTGCAATTTTACATGGTCGTAAAATAAATTTGTAATAATAATAAAATCCTTGTTTCTAATCGAAGATGTAATTTAAGCTTTATGTGTTTTAAGTAAACGATATTTTAAAAGTTAAATAATAATTAATGTCACTGTCTAACCGGCGATGCATTGGCGGTCCCTCTGGTGCTGCAGATGTCCATAGGCAACGGTGACTACTTACCATCAGGTAGCCCGTCTGCCTTATCGCTAGGTTTAAATATATAAAAAAAACATAGTTGTTAATATATTATAGGATAGGATAGGATATAGGATAAGTTCAGCATTAATTTCTACTATTTTTATCTAACCCTAATGCTGCCAGATCACTTTTTATAATGTGGTCCACATTATAGAAAATGGTCAATTAATATTATTAGGCGATCTGGAGTTACAGATCGCCTAATAATATTAATTGGGCGGGTAGACAATTAATATTTTTGAACCCTCCCCTGATTTTCCTAAAAATACGATTATCCCATACGATATCTATACGTTACTGCACCTACGGTTGAATCTTCCTGAAGTTGACACAGATGCGTTATTACCCTGGAAGACAAAGTTGTTCGCCTCGTATGTAAGTAGGTATATCCGGCAACCACGCCTCTCCAAGAATAAAATTGCTTCATGAAAGATTATGAAGGTGGTGGTAGTATATATCCGTGGTCGAATTACATGAGTTCTGGCACCCGGACATTCTCGAGGGCCGAATAATTATCATCCAGCAATTACGGTAGTGTGAGCTGGGCTTACGAGGTGCTCTATGATCTATGGCGCCTATAGAAAGTTACATTTTTATTTCATACACTACAGTGGCATCTATAGCCCCACATTTCTGTTGTCTGGTGCAAGGGAGTTAAATTTATATATTATGTCATAGTCTCACTAGCATGAATCGTAAAATTTCCAATTTATCATAGAGATATTATTCTTCTTAGTACTTTGTATCAATGTCAAAATTTGATAATGCGGGTACTTAAATGATCAAACAGTTACAAGTACGATGTATGAAAGAACTATCTTTAAGTACTATACCTAGACAAAGGTTGAAACTGACTGGCAAAATTTCATACTTACGTTTATCTAAAGTATACAAAGGCCCGAAAATGACTTGCAATATTTTATAAGTATTAGGTTTTTATGTGATATGAATAGTATGTACTCAATGGGACTGGCGTTCATGGGCATCTGTGACAAATGTCGAAACGGACTAAGGAAACGATAAGGTAAGATGTGGAATAAGCTTCCTCCCGAGGTACACTCGTTGCGCTTGCGTTGCGTTCAAAAAAGGCGCGAAAAGAGCTCTCCTCCAAAGCCGGCGATGCATCGGCGGTCCCTCTGATGCTGCAAATGTCCATAGGCGACGGTGACTACTTACCATCAGGTAGCCCATGTGCCTTATTGCAAGGCTTAGATTTTTAAAAAAATGCTGGGTTTGGAGTTAATAATAATATTCGTTAATATTGGATTCATTATGATTTTTCAGGCATTGGTTGTCTTCTAACCTAACCTAACAAGTTAAGGAATCAAGGTCCAGCAACAACAAGGTCCATTATGAACAATCTAAACCAAACCTGCACGGAAAACGTACGAATTGTTTTATACATATAAATCAAATATCTGAATCTGAAAACAAGAGAACATAAGTTTTTAAGCGTAATTAGATAAATAAACTGATAAAAATATTGCAAACAAGTTGCCAGCACGACTGAAAATAAATATTCGATCATCATGAATGTATATTGAAAATAAAAATTCCAAAACTACACGTGTTAATAATTAAATTTTTTAAACTTGATCCAAAAAAAGTTTGTGCCAGAGACATTTATCAATTAAATTAATCGATCTTGTTCATTCGTAGTAAGGTAAATAAAACAGTTTGTAATGGTTGTTACCGTTACCATTACTGTTTTATTTACCCTTGTTGGTAAAAGTTGAAAATTAGTGGTAAGTATTAAAAAGTAGATACGAGTATTGGTGAATTGATTACTATGGGTACATATCGTAAAAGACGTTCGTTAAATGACAAATACGGTCTAAAATTACAATACTTTATTACCAGTTTTTGGTTCAGTCTTAGCCTTAAATTTTCTTAATTTCTGCCTACCTTCATTATTATATTGATAAAAATGTCCACACAGATCTTTAATGTTCTATTATCTATGCTCATACGTTTGTTTTTTATTTCTTATGTAAAAACAGGTAAGGTAAAGCAATTCAACATACACTAGTGCGATACGGAGGCGCAACCGTAGGATTAGCGCGTATTTGAGTTCGTCTTAGCGTTCACTTATCAGTTTATCAGCACTTTGACATCCCCGAGTGCTGTTACGGCATGGTCCGCTGGCATGACATCCATGAGACGGGGGCGTGCGCCATCTTGCCGCTCTCATTGGTCGACGGTTTTGTTTCTGCGTCACATATTCTATTCTTAGGTTCGGTTTACAATGTTTCAGGTTAAGATCGTACCAATATCCTACTTGTTTTCCTCGCCCATTAGTTTTTTAATTGAATCATTTTTTTATGATTAATCGTATGTAGACCAACATGGATCTGCAAATTGAGCATAGAAAATAAGTTTCATATTCAAATTCAAAAGTTTTTATTCATCATTAAGTTACATGAAATACACGATAGATGAACGTCAATACAAAATTGCTTGGTATTTTTTTCATATCAATACATACATCGGCTTCAAGCGCCTATTTTAGGCTAAGGTAGAAAAAAGAAGAGAAAGGATACGAGAAAGGAAAGAGAAGGATAAGAGAATGTGGATACTTCACATAAACTTCTCTTATATGTCGAAAAACCTAGCTAGCTACTGTTAAATATAAGATCTTTACATTTATAAATAAGCCCGTGACTCGACCCGTGACTTCACCCTTCACCAACTCATATCCAACTTAAACCATTTCATTAAAATTTTGCACGTATTCATTGATAAGATACTTTTAGATCCAATAGGTGGTGTTGTGTGGCAATGAAAGGTGGTGATGAGGTTCTGTTATTTTTTTAAAGGCAAGCCCTATCCAATTTAATAATAAAAATGCGAATGAATTCTGCTTGTTTATAGCGATTCCATGCCTAACCTACTTAAGTGATCAGCGTGGAATTTTGTCACCTATTGTTGGATATTTCAGGAGTTAGTCTCGTATTCAGCTCTAGTATAGTAATGAGTTTTGATAGTGAGAATATTGAGATTGACTCTGCCGATACTTACTCTTTAATATAGGTACGTACTTTAATGATATTGAGAGCATACCTTTATAAGGATTAGTTTTATCATGTTTTCCTCAACATGCTTGAAACAATAAATAAGTAATACTCAGATGGTATTAAATGAAACTTGCAATTGCTTGATAAGTACGATGCCTAAGCCTGCGCTTAGTGTTGAGCACTTAATCGTTAATCAGTTTGTCGGAGAGTTTATGTTAAGGGTTGAATGCTTTATGAAAACAAATATGCGCAATACGAATAATTTAAGCGATGGAAATAATCTGCCAGGTGTAAGAACTTGATTAGTTTGACGGGTTGTAGTGTTTAGAGGAGATAGTAATCCTCCATGAAGCAGTTCTTGTATTTCGGTTCAGATGCGTGGTTGCCGGTTCTACCGGCGAACATCCTACTCCTCAGGGGTAGCGATGCATGTGTGGTCAACCTCACTCTTACTTACGTCTGATTACTAATGTCTATGGGTGTCAGAGACTGCGCAGTACAGAGAGAATTGGTCTGAAATAATCAAGATTTTATTGATTGCCATCAGTCAAGAGGGTATGCCTAAAGGACTAAAAAATATAAGTACAAGTCACGGAATATTACTAACATAAAAAGAACCAAACATAAAAAAAATATAATCGATTTAACAATGGAAGTGTCGAGTTGTTAACTAATTTTTGATTGTTTGGAGTCAACAACAGGGCTTTCCAAAGGACGAAAATACATATCAAAGTCACATCAGACATATTAATATATGCACATAACTAAGCAGGTATTCGAGAGTATAAACGTGAGACCAAAATAGGGTAAAACCGCGATAGATGTCCCAGTGGGATAGATGTCCCATTTCGTTTAGTGGACGAATCGCTTGCTACTTTATTTATCTTAGCTGAAAATATTGAAGAAAATGTTTTTTACTTTTCACATATTTGTAGACAAAAAGACCAAGTATTTGCCAGTTTAATATTTTTTTTGCAATGCAAATCAATTTCCAAACGTGGGACATCTATCCCGGTTTTACCCTATAGTTTAAGGCGTAGCTTTTAGTGGTTATTCCGGCTTAGTGGTTATTCCGGGTATTATACTATACCCGGAATCTTAACCACCAATACCGGATACTGAGGGGTCCAGGTTTAAATTCCATGCACGCCCCTGTTTTTTTTAAATTATCAATTATCAATTACTTTCCATTTAGAATCCATTTAGCAGCATTAATAGAAATCGGGCCATTAAGAAATTAAAAAGAAATCTTAGCGAAGTCTACCAATTTTCCCTTCACCGGGGTAATAATCTCATGTAATAGGGATGATGACAGTAAACGAAAGTCACTAAAGTTATGTATCTATTAAATAAAGCGTAAATAATGGATCGCAAAACACGTATTCATTTTATAATTATGAGTGGGATTATT
>DWNR01004012.1:0-11244 GCA_018250455.1 Polygonus leo
ACCAAAATAACATTTTTTACAATTTTTGTCTGTCTGTTTGTTCCGGCTAAACTCTGGAACGGCTGGACCGATTTTGACGGGACTTTTACTGGCAGATAGCTGAAGAAATAAGGAGTAACTTAGGCTACTTTTATTTCAGAATTATATAACATAATATGAACGCGGACCGAATTCCACGCGGATGCAGCCGCGGGCACAGCTAGTGTAAAAATACAATTCTTATCAAACAATCTTACCTCCTCATTGCCCACGGATCCGATCCCGGGACTGAGCAGGCTGGAGGAGGAAGCGCGGTCTGGCGACGCTGCACCCAGCTCGGGGGCAGACTGGACTGGTGGTCGCGCTGCACCCACCTACACAAGGATTTGGACTTGGAGGTCAAATGAAGAGGACTGGTGATGGAACCCATTCATAACCTAATTTTAGAATTTCGTAGCAACGGGATCCTATAACTAATAGGGTTTCGTCACAGGGGTCATGACCCCCCCAAAATTCTTGCTGACAAATTGCAAAACCTTTTAAAAATGGTCAATTTACAAAGATTGAAAAAACAGATATAACTGCAGACATTCAAAGTATTATTACTCGTTTTGGCAATAAAAATAGAAGACTTCCATTTGTGTTATGATGTCATTCATATTATTATACTCAGTATTTTTGTGTAATAACCCCCCACTCCAAAGTTTAGTGTAACTCTTGACACCTTCAGGCAACACACGATCAAATTTTGCAAATTTCCAAAAAGAGTCGAATACAGTAGTGTTAAATATATTTTTTTCTTCCATGCTACATTACTGATATTTTTTATTCTTTAAAAAAAATCGTAATTTAAGAAAATTGATTTTGTTATTTGCCATTATGCGGACAGCAAAGTATCAGATATCTGTGTTTATAAAAACAAATTTATCGTGTTATGTGTAGTAAATCTAAGGCTCTAAGGTATTTAATCGTAAGATAATATAAATCTAAGACCATTAGATTGATCGTTTTACGATTGTATAATCTTGGATTAGTTATCGTTGGAATTTTAAAAATATTTGATTTGTTCAAACCAAAATTTGACTTTACAAATCCAGGGGCTTAGAGTATTATTGTTATAATTTATTACTGTGAATTATATGCTCAAATTAAATCACCTCTGATTTTTTATTACGAGTGTATCTCTTGCAATTCAGCAATATATATAATGTTTAAGAAAACCTAGAAAGGTTAGAGTTACTCCGACACTTCTTAATCGGTATGGGTTAATGGGAAACTCAACATCAGTTTCCCATTAACCCATATCAGGATGATACGCCTAATGTATTGAGGATTTTAGCAGCGTAATGCGGTCTACTAGAGTCTAGTAACTAGATCGTGGTTGAAAATAATTCTAATAGATCGATATTGGAACTAAAAAAGAAAGACAATGTTTCTAGATGTAATAAAAGGCCAAGAGTCAAACTCGCACCAGAAGAGTTCAATCCCAAAAGAAAGCGTTATGATCGTGACCAATTGATAGTTACAGAAATATTTTTATAGCAGTTCCTTTAATAGCAACTGGATGGCTTTGTATGCAAAATTAGATTTTTAAATGTTTTTAAAACTTACTTGTTATCATGGCATCATCTCTAACACACATTTTGCAAAAAATTCAAGCCAAGATCTATCTCGGTTCGGTAGACAGACGGACAGCAAAATCCCAAAATAATGGATTCCGTTGGCATCCGTTGGGTACAGACAAAACACTTAGGTAACAGCTAATTTATCCATATCCAAGTGTATCTTACCTGCGTCTGTGGTGTGAAGGACTCACTGAGGTATTGACGGACCTGGCTCTTCTGTTTCTGTATCACGTGATACCTGGTGGGGTTCTCCAGAACTGTTCGCACCTGGAATTTAAATTACACTATTATTAAAAATTGAAATTGATGTTTTTTTTATTCTATCAGCAAGTTTTAGATTACAGATTAATCATGCAAAACGAAATTACTCCCTTAACTATTAATACTGCGTCTTATTCCAATGGAAGGCAGTGAAACTAAGAGTTTTTGATTGTAGACATGTCTAACCATAGAGTTGCAGTTTAACCATGGAGGTGTTACCACCTGCATGGTCACCTGTGATAGCACACTTGTCACTGAGAGTTTTTATTATCCTAATCTAAACAAGCCATAACGCAGGTCTATTATCCTAATCTAAGCAAGCCATATCGCTCCTGATGGAAATAGTCTATGCCTATGAACATATTTTCGGTTTATATGGCACCAAACCATTATAGGTCACCAAACCATTGCCTAAACCATTGTGATCCAGTCGCGCGGTACTTTCCATATCTTCAGAGTAGCGACGTGCCTGGAGTCAACTTTAAATGTATTACGTACTTATGTGCATGAATGGAAGTAAGCACTCCTCATTGGAAGTAGCAGATGATTCACGTCATCTGATTTACGCAGAGAAAAATCATAAAAAAGGTGAACTCACTTGTAACACCTGTGGCGGCAGTTCCACGTGTGGCGTGATCCTGGGCACCTCCGCAGGACTTGACTTCTTCTTCTCTTCTCCATGTTCTTTGGACTGGCCTGCTTGCTGTGCCTGTAAACGGACGAATTCGTCATCCTCATATTGTAGCTAGAAAAGCCTGAATGATCAGGATATAGCGATTTATTTCTGGTTTTTACATAGCATGAGAAAGTGATATTTATTTTCGAAAGTACTCATAACATTTTATTTACCTGACTGTACATTGATATAAATATTTTTTTACGAATGCTTAAAGTATATAGCGTATAGCTTTAGGATTATACATGATTTTTGGTTAAGTTATTCATGCTGAGCACTAAAACCTTTTAAAAAGCAAGTTAAGGATAGTTCTATAAATACTTATAGAAGTTACACTTCTTTAGACGCACGTTTTATTTGTATGAAATATTCACACACTACTCACACGCTACTTATTATAATAAATGTATGCGTTTTTTTTAAATACCAAGATCTAATTCCTTACATTTGATACGTCATTTAATTTAATACTTGTATTTATCTGTATTTTCTTGAAGATAACATATTATACCAGGAGGAACATGACTGAAACAAATATGTGTTTTTGCTTAAAATCGACATCATTTCATATGATAAGCACGCTTCTGTCACGTTTACTACGCAAAAGCTTACATCTGGTGACGGATTTGTAAGATAAGCTGCATTATCTAAGATGTTGTGTCGATCAATCATATAATTAGGTTATACGTTCATACAGTGCGATAGGTTGTTTTTTATTTTTAGCTTGTAGCTATAAAGGTATTATTTTAGACTTTTTTGAAAATGTTACTTCTGCTGTGGTTTCTAAGTAACAGTGATACATGACGTAACATGGATGTAGAAGCCATAAGTACGTAGCTCGTAGGTTTAAGCATTAAAGAAGGTAAACTTCGACACATAGAATTAGAACTTCTCTTCGTGTCTTGATTAGGACAATAATAAAAACTGTTTCTGCCTTATAGTAGAATCTGTTTGAATAGTAGGCAAAGATTAGATGAAATATTACTACTATGAGGTAGAGATTAAAACATAATTGTAATCAACCACAGGCAGTATAAGAGTTCTTGCAGTATTATGGTTGTACCATTTTAGGTCTAAAATAGTAATAAAACAGTTAAATGGTTAAGAAAAAATACCATTTTCCCTGGGCACCATAGGGCCGTCTTCGTGCTTATTATAAAAAATGTTTTTTGATCAAATCAAATATTACAAGGAGATTTACAGGCATGAGGCATTTGATATAATTATATATATCAATCATAGTTCCACTAATTCCCATTTGGTCAACTCGGTTAACTTATTTAATCATTTTCATCCGATAAAAGTCTTTTTGTTATAATGTTATCTACAACTACCATCTTTAACTAGAACTCGCAGTTTTTTTACGAAATAAAGCTTTTTAGGACATCCCACCTGTGATTCTCTGCGCAGCTGTTCCTGGGCATGCTCTCGCATCAACTGCTGCTTCAGCTGGGTGCGAGACGTCGGCGTGAGAGTTTTGAATGTGGGCGGGCTGGAACAAGAGGAAACGTGCTTTATTAGTTTTTGCTGGAGATTGGAGACAGGTTGAAACAAGAGCAAATGTGCTTTAAACTAAAGAATTAAAGTATTCTGTTAGTTCAGAATTTACTTTTTTTTTATAAAAATAAAAATCGTACATGTGCTAGTCGGTTCAAACATTTCAGAACCATCGTCCAATATTGAACACTGTGTTCGATTTTTAGTTTATGTTTAGTCATTTAACAATGAACAGTTTTTTTTATTTTATTTAGCAGTTTATTTTTAAAATAGTTAAGTGAATAACTTTTATTTGTTTTATAGCAGCTAGGACACACTGTAAAACAGTGGGCAGCGAAGTCATTAGTAATAGAGGCCTGTTGGCTATTTTAGTACAGAACCCTAATAATTTATTCCTAGCTTTACTAGTTTTTAAGGGCACCTTTTTTTTCTGTGAATCCCACTATACCTACGAAACCCTGCCGTGAAAAAGAAATACAGTTTTTTATATTTAGTATACGCATACGTAAAACGACAATATTTCCATATCGGTCAGAGAGCCAGAGCAATAACAAAAGTGTGACTGTGTGACAATTACTGACACTCATTCGTTATTGATTTGCTATCGCGATCGGCGCGTAGAGTGCAAAGGACAACGAATTCGCTATAAATTTAAGTGGGACATGTTTTCAATCTTGCAATAGACCCTTCACCATTCTGCATCCTATTCACTTATTGTTAATACCCTGCTACATAGCCTCTTTATATTTATTTATTCTTTATATTATTCGATATTTTTGTAGGTGACAAATTCTCAGAATAATTCATTATAATTGCCACTAAATAATCTTATCATCACAACCGTCTCATTTCCGCACGATGTATCCTTAATCGCAAAGCAAGTGATAATTAAATTTTAATATGCACATCAGTTTTTGCAAATACCGTGGGTGCTTGGGATTCGAACCTGAACTCCCGGCGTAAATATTCCCATAAACACTAGGCTATCATTGCTTGCTACAGTAGAGCTTAAAGAATTAAAACAATATTAATCAATTTATGATTTCGAGAAAAATGAAGTCATAGCTTGCTATGGAGCATTTAACTCGTGTACGCTTTTACACTTATTATATAGGTTCACATATTATATACCTATATCAAGAATCGATTACAATCCATGGTGTACGAGTTCCAATCAGTCCTACTCGGCTGCAATTGGTACTGATTGTGATTCATAGTGTGAATTGAACGGCTATCAATAATAGAGACAGACTATTAAGGATATAAAATCAAAAATACCGCAACGAAAACACATATGTCATGTTATAAAATATATATGCAAGCTAAATAAGAATCGCCTTTATAATTTGCCTTTATTAACAATAGAATTTAATCTAGTTTTATTGTATTAAGATAACTTAAGTACGTAGTTTAGTTCGTCTGGGGAGGTATCACCGCCACTCTCATATTCCTCTGTAAAGTTTGCTGCGTTTCAGTATTGGAGAACCGTGGTTGCCGGCTGCACACGAGGCGCACATATTAGTTTTCAGGTGTAGCAACGTATATGGGTCGACCATAACTTCGAATTATTGTATGGTGGACTGCAAGCTCGTTTGTCACCTTTATGCGATCAAAAAAATCTGTACCTACTGCTTTACTGCTACTGATCTAGAATACCACAACAATATGACTTATATTCACTTTGGTATGAGGACAAATATACCCACACCCAATAATTACTAATTTAGATAGATACCATGCCGGAATCCAACTTTATATGCTTCGATATTACGAATGCCAAACTTCTCATAACAAACAAATTGAAATTAGTCAAGAGTAATGTAAATAAAACAGCAAAATACAATGTAGGTACATAAAATTGTATCAAAATCATAACAAAAGAAAGGAAAGTGGGTCACAGTCACAGTTTGCCCTTATGACATTAATAACAGTACTTGTTACATTATTTTGCCGCCTTTTTTGACTTTTTGCACCGCTTTTTACACTTTTGCCTTGATCCTGCGCGTTCGTGGTAAGGCTGACAATTTTTTTGATATACCTATGATAAGGTATACCTTTTTTGGTTATGCATAAGTTAACAGAAGTTATGATGAGTTATACCTTTTTTGCTTATACTAAGGTATATAAAGCTTTGGAAACTAAAGGATAATTATTGGCCGATATACTTTTTGGCCTTTTCAAGTAGAGGTGTTAGTTCTTCTGCTAAGGATTCCATACCAAATTATGCCAACTGAATCATGAAATTAAGACCCTACTGTCTTCACTCTCTTTTACACCGTATATCCCATAATAGGTATACACTTAAAATTATTACATAGGTCACTAGGACTGCTATAACAACAAATACTAATAATTAAAAAACAGTAATAAAATTTGTTGTTATAATAAAATAAAATTTTCGGTACGACGCCATCTGTTGAACAAACTACACATTGAGTAACAAATACTCTTAAATATTGTACAGAAATCTTCGTGTGATGTTCTACTTGCATTTGGCCGATTTTGTGAAATAATTCTTTATTGTAGCACTCAAAAAGCAGTCGAGAAACCACTTTACTTCTACGAATTCTTCTCAGTTAGGCAAAAGACACGTATCAATTCTACACAAATACAGAAGAAAAAATACAAATCCTCTACACTAGCGACTAGACACAATTAAATCTCTTCTTAAGTATAATATATGGAACAACCCTATTAGAAACACATTAAGACATTCACCCTTATTACGTAGAGCATAAGAGTGAAACCCGCGTGTACGATGCGCGTGCGCAGTTATTGGCGGAATTGGCGGTCAAGGCTCACTCGCACTCCATGTGTGTGTGTTTGTGTTTGTGTATGTGTTAGTCAATATTGCTACGCTTAAGATATGTGGTGGGGACCATGTGTTTGGAAGTTGTAGGTTATTCCCGTTTAAAGCGGTTTGTAGCACGCAGAATCTGTAGTTCATTCATCGTTTGACTGGAATTCGAAGTGTTCTGGATGTATGTGTTTGTGTGTGTCCATAGTGTACATGGTATCCACAGGGAATCCTAGTGAGGGTAGAAAGATTTATTTTACATCTCAGCCCATAGAAATAGCAACGCATCTACGACCAGCTTTAGATAAGACTTACATTTCCTAACAATTTCTGAAGAAGGTTAGGATAGGTCAGTTGGCCCTCTGGGCTTTACAGCTTTACCGAGCGTTTAAGGCAAACCAACAAAGGGCTCAACCGGGAAAGAAGGACTAGGAAGGACTAGGCGAAAAAACTCTAAGATCTGTCTGTGATACTCTTACTGAGACGTGACCCAAGAACATTATGAACAATCCACAAAGTATTTAACAAAAACAATTCAACCATATCCGACGTATGGGTAAAGCAAAAAAATGAAACTATCCAAGGAATTCTCCACAAAATGGTGGCAACCCCATCAGTGAGCGACATGGACTTATTGCATAATGAAGCGTCCGCGCTCCCACAAGTTCGAGCTCTTTACTTTCCTTAACCGTTTGTGATGATGGACAATCGTACATACAAATAAAAGGCCTGATTAACTGACTAGCTTATTGAATGGTTCCTTAAAAGAGGACCTGAACTACTGAAGAAATATGAAATTTGGGCAATGAGTTTCTTTTATGACGTAAGTACTTAGGATTAAGATTTTTGAATTGCATAATGATAAAAACTTATAATACACAAAGCGTTACAGAAAGTGTAGCTTATGCCCGCGTCTACGTCTGAACGATTTTTACTATATAATTCAATGATACTATGGTCAATTTCTGTGATATCATTATGTAATATGGGTCAAAATAAGCCTCACCATTATCAAAATTCGCCCGGTATATTTTCTACATTGACCGCACCGAAAAACTATTTCTTTGTAGGTCCAAAAAATTTTTTTCGAAAAAGAAAATTAGATCATCAAAATATTATTTTAGACACAACGCCAAAAACAATTACTACAAAGTTGTAACAAATTGCGTGTTATTTTCAGCGTCATATTAGATAATAATTACACGCTAATTGAATACCAAACGAAATCAATTACACCATAGCTCAAATAATAATCCGGTACTAAGCCCATGATTACACGATAATTTGGCGTTACCAAAATGATCGAATGTGCTGAAATTGTAATACATAATAAGTAGCCAATATTATCGTGACAAGAACGAACGACGATGATAGCATCAATGATCTATAATCCTAGATCAATGTTATCTAACCTTCAAGCATTGTTATGGGACTATCATTGATAAATGGTTGAGAAGCGTGGATGGTTCTTTAGAAAAACAAGGAAACGAAAAGTAAATATAAAAACATATTTCTTAGATTTTGATAATTTCCTATGTATAAGAATAAGAAATAAAACTAACCAAAAACCAAAACACGTATTGTTTCGTATTTGAATTTTCGAGGATTCGAGGAATCATCAAAATCGATTGAAAGAAGTTATGCATGATATATAAAAAATACACACAGGCTTAACATAAAACTTCCTCGTTTTGGAGGTTAGAATAATAACAAGTGTTCTACGATTTGGATAATTTATTTGTTCTTTATAATTTTGAAGAATTTAATTTTTTCATTTGTATGTTGTCATTTGTTAAGTTTTTTACAATACAAGTAGGAAGCATAAGGAATATAACTACAAATAGCCCTTAACTTCATCACTTTCCACTGAAGACATTTGATCAACAAGAATAGTCAATAATGAATGAAAGACTGACCGTTATATGACACGAGTGTCCATAACTTTAACCTTCGTTTTAACCATTTCATATATCTTCATTTTCATTTAATAACTCTTAAATTATGTTCATTTATTTTATTGTGCCTATTATCTAAGCACATATTTAACATTATCGACTTTGTATATAAAATTAATTTTCTTAACAACTGTAGCCACCGGGTGACCAAGGGTTTTTCTTCAACTTTTCTTTATCTACCACTGGAAAATAAAGTTGGAGTATTGGAAATGTATACACGCTATTATATTTACGGACTACAGTTTCTTATAGGACACAGTAGCCTAGCGATAATATGTTCTTAGCAGAAATACTTATGGTTGTCCACCTCGATCGCTTCTTCAGACAAATCCAAGAACAAAACTAAAAAGACTCACAAAATCTTCTGCCATATCTAAAGACTCAACAGCTTAATTCATAAATATCCTTGCTTTGTGTATACACGTGTGAATTAACATATAAAGACACTTGTTAAGACATAATTGTTATTCAATCGTATTTATAAACTAACTAATTGGCCATGCTTGTAGTAAGAATTTTGAAATGCTTGCATATTCCTGTTTCATCTCGTATTTCTACTACTATTTCCTTCTATGTTTGCACTATGAAACATTTTTAAATATTTGATACACAATGAGTAATTTTATTGGTATTCTATACAGCTTTAGTATCGTAAATAATAATAATCGTAATAATTTAGTGGCTAAGATCACATACTCATACATTAGGGAACCTCTCATTTTCAAAATGGTGTATGGTAATGGTGTATATATTGCAAATAATGATAATTAGGTCTTCGATGGAAAATAATAATCATTATGAGGAAACCTACAACCCAAGGGCCAGCGCGGGGCTACAGCCTCTTTCTCGGGAGAAGACCCCTACAAAGCACTAGACTCATGATGTAATCCTAGACAGTTGTTAAAAACGTTATCCCACAGTCTCATCATCTCTCATCTTGGAATGTGTAATATAATATACGATATACGTCCTGATCAAAATCTAGTTATATAACTTTATGTTTGCGTTTACTGTCAGTAGGTAATGAAATGATGGCTGCGGAGACACATTTACAGTAAAATTTGTATGCTTAGGAAATAGCAAACAGACATGTTGTCTACAAGACGTAATAACTAACCATAATAAACTTAACGTATAACAATCATAAACATCGATATTGTAACGTTTGAAATAAAAAAAGTAATTGTTAAAAACGTCTGAGTTAATATTTTGAAGAAATGGGAAAACAGGCTTTAAACAAATAACTAGAAAAAATAATTTTAACGTTCCAACAGATAAAAGATAGGCTATTTGACCAAAGGCCATCAGAGAAATCACTCCTAAGGATTAAGGTGAATCACCTCACATAACGTATGTAATTGAACAAAACATCATCTAATGATTACAGTCCTGGCTTTCAAATGGCCCGCTTGACTCCTTGGCAAGCGCGATGGTTTCGTAAAGCAATAAGATATTTGGGTCGCGTGCATCCGAAAATCGCGAAATGCGAACCGTGCCAGGAATAATAATGGGTACCGAAATTTGATTAAGGTAACGCCTTGCGGCATGCTTTCGATTCATAGTAAGCCTTCGATAACAACATTTGTTTCTACGAATGTAAATTTTACAAACCCTTTTATTGTTTTAGATGGCAGAATATGAATACTGATGATTTTGTGTTACTATTGGGCTCAGAAACTTTCTACATATAAGATGTATATATGTAGAAGAGAAGAAGAACGAATACACTACTTCAATCTACTCATGAATTAAGTAACATGACTGATTTACGGTGAAAGTACTTGAACGTAGATGGTCGAAATGTTAGGGTAGCAATTTAGATATAACAGAAGAGCAATAAGAAAAGATTTTTAAACGACGAAAATGTCAAAAATGAACGGTACTGTTAAAGCTGCTTCAGTCTTTACCTTGGAAAATCAAAGCTGTTTCCTTTCAGATGGTTGAATACGGTGAAATTGAGTATATATTTGGCTATGTTACGTAACTTATCACAGTTTCCAACACACACTCGATTTCTATACCACTGAAAGAACCCCCATTGACGCAAGAGGCCTCCTCTAACTGTAGTGTTTGTAATTTTCATAAGCAAGCATCGTGACGACTGAGTTAGAGTCGCTCGATGGGCAAGGACGATGGATTTATATTTAACGTAATTGAAATACCAAATGGATGCCACATTGATGACTTCTGTAACTAAAGAAGCTAATAATGCAGGAACTAGTTTTTCAATGTGGTTCTGCTTACGTTTTTACACTATATTGTTATATATTTTGTATTTAAAGAGTACTATAATTTGTGCAAGTAATTTAGTGTGTAGATATAGATAATTTATTTGTTTTGACTTCGTGTTTGTATGAGGAGAGTTATGAAAGTGGAAGAAGCTAGGCAAGTATGTCAGAACCGTGACATTTGGCACTCAATACTCTCTGCCTACCCCGTTAGGGATTTGGCGTG
>DWNR01004013.1:0-11243 GCA_018250455.1 Polygonus leo
ATCCAGAAATCCTTCTCATTTTGAGAGGCCTTACCGTGCCCAGTAACGGGACAATAACGAATTTATGATAATAACTAAAAACCTAATGACAACAAACGGGCTCTGCGCTTTTTCAACGAATTTGCATATCATTATATAAATAAGCGCATACAGCAATCGATTGTAATGTGTTATTGTAAAAGGAAACGGACATCCATTGAGCGAACTAAGCCGAATTTAAACTGCAGTGTAAAGTATACTGCATTTCAATACGTACATCACAATGTTTACGTTCGCGTGATGTTTCTACATACAAAGCAAGCACGCCGAGGTATTTTCGTTCGGTGCTGCCAACACTTCCGATCTAATACTGATCGATAATTCAACAAAAATTGAGGTTAATTCCTGGATATCTTACGTAAACTGAACTGTTCTGGCGTGATATTTATTTACAGATTTTATAGATTCAGTCGCAAGCAACGAATGAAATTACGGAATGGCGTTCTTAATGTTGAAGTTTGCTTTTTCAGCATTTCGGTTTATAAATAAATTGACATACATATGAAGATGTTTTGAGCAATTGAACATACCTAGTTTTTTACCACATTACTGTGTAGATAGGCGGAGAAATTCGCCGTTAAAATGATTCAAAAATGCATCGATTGCTAAAGTGAAACCTAAATTAATTTCACGGGCAAAACAACATTATTATGGTATGTGCTGATGTGAATGTGTCCGAAAATACTTAATCTTCAGTTTTTGAACCGACCTATCACAGCATAGTTGCTTGCAATTTTAAATTCTACTAACATCGACAACAACCACAAGAAACAAAATTGTAGTATATCAAAATCGACAAAATGTTCATTAGAAAATTAGAGTACATATTTTTTCTACACTTTTAATTTGACGCACTAAAGAATCTCCGTAGAGTTGCGCGGCTGCACCAAGTAGGCAATACGCTGTAATGATAGTAATTACCGAAATGATCCGACAACCACACTCCACATTCCAATGTTAGTTAGTTACGCTCAAAATTTCACTTTTTACAGTCGTCATAAAAGAACAATTCATATTAAACGAAAAGGTAAAGTATACAGGAATTCAGTTTTTTAACAATGCTTTGTTCCAACTGTTTGCATTACTAAAAGATAGGTATTTCAGTTGTATCCGGATTTCTTAATATCTTTTTAACCTGTTTTAGAACACTTTATGTCTATTTAAAAATAATGTAGCAAGTAATGGATACCGAAGTGTTTAAAACATAAAGTTTTCTAAATTATCATCATTACAATCGCGAATAAAATAGACTAAACGACGGAGACCAAATTTCCGAACTGTTATTTAAGTATTAAGAAATTCTTCAATAGCTGTCATATCTAAACGTTTTTGTAGCTGGAGACATCGCTTTAAAATCAATGGCTAAAAACATAATGACATGTTTCTTGTTTGGACTCTAATCGAATGTTTTTGATGGCTTATGTCAAGTCACGTTTGTTTTATAAGATGACTTGTGTATTTCGCTTAGCTGTCTTTTAATTTAAAGACAAAGAATATGATTTATTAGTTGTTAAAATTAACTTATAAATAAAATTCTTTCTCTTTAAAATCTATCGTGATTTAAAAGAGAAAGAATTTAATTTATATATATATTATTGATATCGTATAAAATCTACCGTTGTACCTAAATATTTGCTTATACTAAATTTTGGTAAAATGTATTTAATGTATCTTTATAAAAGTATAACTCAGTATCATATTGTAATGTGGAATAATAACTTATGTTTCATTAAATTCCAATAACCAATTCGAGCTCAAAATCGTAAAGCATAACAATAAATAATGTCTCAACCCATAATGTAGATATTATTTGCCTAGTCTTATACAAGAAAATAAATAAAACAAA
This sequence comes from Polygonus leo, assembly GCA_018250455.1. Taxonomy (NCBI): domain Eukaryota; kingdom Metazoa; phylum Arthropoda; class Insecta; order Lepidoptera; family Hesperiidae; genus Polygonus; species Polygonus leo. The sequence continues at coordinate 1,886 of DWNR01004013.1, forward strand.
CGGTACTTATAAACAGTTCCAACCCTTATATAGTAACAAAGAGGTATGCGAGAGCCCAAAGAAGTTATTAAAACCCTCCTTTTCCTTGTCAGAAGTGCTTAAGCGAAATGGTTCGCAGAAAAAACCAGTTACTCTGAAGAGATCTCGAGTGGCTCCATATTTCACTGGGCACAAAAACGTGAAGTGTGATTGTCGTTTTGAAAACAAAAAAGAAAGACTCTTGAAAGTTCCATTAGTAATAAATAATTTTAAGCGATAACCCTAAAAGCTTTCTCGTCGTAGCGGTTCAAGCACCAGATTAAAGTTCAAGGCAGCTACAGTGGCTTGTACGTCATAAAATTTTCATAGCCTCTTTGTATTCAAAGTATTCACTAGTCTGTATCTAAAGCAGTAGTTACATGTTTGGGTCTTTGTATGTACTTCAAATATATGAGACATTAAAATCATGGTGATACAAACCTTGTCTTCGATACAATTTTAATCGTTGGAGTTGGAAATATAAATAAGGTAAATACCGACAAAATTAATCTAAATTATACATGTGAAACAGATCAGAACTTACACCGAATACCTATAGGTAAAATAAAATTGTAACTGGCGATGTTGTAGATACTTTGAAGATATTTGAGAAAAATGAATATGGGGGGTCTTTATAAAAAGTAATAGAAGCCAAAACAAATATCTTCTAAAGATAGTTGTTTTGGCTTTTGTTTGTCTATCTGTCTATATGTTTGTACGAGCTTCATGCGAAGCCGCGGGCAAAAGCCAGTTTTTAATGTAACCAAAGGCAAAGTGATACATGGTTAACGTTTATGTACATTCTTTATCTTGTAAACATTGTAAGAGTTTAAAAATACTTTGCGATGTTTAATTTCAACGCGATTCCTGCTGTCGAAGTGCATTCGTCAAGATACTTATCTTTGAAAGCAGTGGCACTGTATTCAACTGTATTGAAAATTCATTTAGTATGTTCCATTCAACTGGACCGAGTATGCAAATCGTTCGCCATTTTGATACGTGTTCCAACCTCGCGGTATGCGGAGAATGGCAATGAAAGTGTAAAAACCGCGAAGATAAAAATATCTCGTACTGTGAAGAGGCTGTTGTTCCAACTTTATACTGTTTTGTATGTGAAAAATCTCACCCACATAAGATTCTTTACTTCTTTTGCCAACATTGCATGAAATATTGTTAAAATATTCATTGTAAAACGCTTCCATTCAATTTTAATTCCAATAATGTCTTTCAAAACCATCGCATTACACTTCAATTCAATTTGTTGCGATATAAGCACATGAGAGTAGGTATGTCCTTGCACCAAAATCTAAAGATTTACAGTAAGTACAGTACAGTACAGTACAGTACAGAAGTACCTAAGTACAGATTTGTACATAAATATCTGAAATGTTTATCAGTATAATCAGAACAAATGTATATTTCTAGTTCAAATCGATTCTAAATCATTAAGCTTAACAACTTCGACGGGTGTGGAAACATATCTACAAATATAAAAGTAGGTGTACGGTATAGGATTGGTTGTAACCGACGCACGTGTATTCGAACACACAGGGAAAGCTAACACACACAAGGCAACAGTTTGTAATACGTGACACAAAAGGAACAAAACTGGAGGCTGCGCGTGCGCCGACCCGCAGACGGCACGAGTCAAATCGCCTCTCGCATAATATTATTCGTTATTATTATTACAACTCTATCGTACTCTATACGATGTACAAATCAATAGAAGAATCTATTTAGATTTTGGTAAGTTGTTACATCAAACATGTTTAGTACTTTTTTAGTTTATTACAACTATGTGGTCCTCTATACGACGTACAAATCAACAGAAGACTCTATACTATTTTGGCTTTGGTAAATTGTTACATCAAACATGTTTAGTACTTTCTTGGTAAAATAAGAGCACCTTCCCTAATTAACATAAATATTTTATAAGATTTAAGATTTTACCGCTTTACTAATATTAAACTAATTGTTGAAAACGAACGTAAAGTGTTAAGAGTCTTAAGAGTTTAAGATATATGACCTCATCCGTGTCGATCCTACCACCCGACGAATCTATCGTCAATTTATTTTCATCAAAATTCCTAAAATATTTTTTGGAAAAGTTAAAATTTGGTTTAATAAACAGAACTACATGACGTGACCCAATCTCAGCCATTTAACGTTAATAAATAAGTTGAAATGAAAAGGTTAATTTTTAAAAGAAATTGCAAATTTCAATGGTTAAAATAGAGTTTAATATAAAATTATCAAACTTGTTTTGAAATATAGAAGCTCACAATTTTAAATAGGTCACATATGTATATTCGAGACATGAGACCACCAACGAACACTGATAGTTCACTTTAAGTTATCAGAATACATTGGAAAATAATTACCATACCAAAAGAGCGTAACGTATTGAGAATTTGAGACGGACTGGATACGAGTGCATTTAACTTTTATATTGAAAAGTAGATACACTATGACATTCAGTTGAAAGCTTTGGTGACATCGTCGGTCCGACTCATTAATGTACGCCATCAGTCAAAGTCAAGGTACACAAAGACTGACGTAATGGTCAAGTGACCATCGGATTTGCTTTACGTTGTAAAGCTCAATGGACCTTGTGAATGCAGCAAACATTTTGAAATCATAAGCCGCACTGAAGCAGGAGAATACGAAAACATAGAGCATACTTCACCGTAGTATTCTAAATCATGTAGAATGTAGAACAGTAAAAATAATTATAATCATACCAAGACAAATATCCTGACTCTATTACGCTGGCTTGCAAAACCAAAATAAACACAATAAACCAAAAAAAAAACAAAAAGAAATAAGCACATTTTTTCAGAATATTATTTCACCTTATTAAGGAAATATTATGAATTTTAATCTTCCTATAACTACTTTTCCATTTACTCTAATGATATACTTGTATGAATGTCAATAATGTTATTGTAATTATTGCAATTTCATTTCCAACGTTCCGCAAAGGAGAACAAGGAGTTAGGGACAAAGGGAATGGGACGTTCCTTGGCAATGTACCTTAACCACAACTAAAACCTAAAATTCCTTTCTATCGGCAGTCCCTATGACTGCCAATAGAAGTGAAAACGTATAACTAAAAACAACCACAGACCCTATCACTCAAATGGCAATATGGTAAAATGGTCAACACAAGTTATTTATTGCGTAATGCTTGACGCCGAGTAACGATTTTTCTAACAGTGGTGACTAGGTACCTGCGTGCTGAACTGTTTTCGATACGCCGTAAAGAGAGAGAGCAAAGGGTGAGGTTGGGACGCAGTACTGTCGCTGAGCGCGTTCAATTGTTTCTTGTGAGCGGTGCACAGGAACAAAACGACGTAATAATTGTTAAATAGCTAAAACAATTTGAGTTTACTCGTTAAGTTATAGACAATTTTGCAAAACCTTAAGTGTAAATATGGCTCTGACGCGCTTTCAAGCATTTTACCCTGCCCATCGTTGCTATGGAAGATTTCACTTCAACAATAGTTTTAGTTAGGTTAGGTTGATATTATACACTTACACCAAATGATAGAAAGGTTGGTACGTCGTGATGCGATTGATATCTCCACGCAAACAATCACGATCAGCGGCGTCACGTGCGACATGCAGGATTGTCTAACTTGATACTTGATAAGTTATCACATGCGATCAGTTTTATTGCGAGACAATTGTGTTGAGTTAAATCGGGCTCGCGCCGATGATCAACTGATGCGTTTCGATAAAGATACAGTCAAATCAGCTTAAAAACGTTTTTGCGTATGTAGTAGTGTGTATCCATAAGTGAGTAAAACCAAAATGAATCGTTTTGCGCTGTCACGAAGAGTACGTCATTCGAATGAAAGTATCATCAGACGCTACATGTCATGCCATTTTGTTCAATCCATAAACACCAATCCATAACCATTAGAGGGATGGAGATTTTTTTGTCTACATGATATTGAAAGGGAAAATTAATTTAAGGGTAGAGACGACGCTTTAAATTCATATGAGAACGAATTATCAATTACGTTAATGGTACATAGGAAGCAAAAGCAAGCTTGACGACGAAATGTTTCTAGTTAATGAAATTCATGATTAGAAATAATGATTGCTTACTATTAAGTGTCTACCTAATAAAAATAATATTTGTTTATTTATCGACTAACCCAGTAGGTTTACTACTAAAACAGTGGGGCTTATAAACGCAAAAACATCTCCAAGCTGTCTTTACTATACTTTTCTTTGAACCTTAGGCATCTTCTTGTTCGGTTACAGTAAATTGAAACATAAATATGTTATACACAAAATACGTATTGAATATTGATTGGTTTAAAAGTCTTTTTAATAAAACAGATTCGATATAAGCCGAAAATGAACAACGAGTAGAAGTTCCATTTACAACATTATTTAAGAAAGTATACGCGAATATTTCTGATGTTGAACTTCATGATGTACATAATTATCTCAAACTGCTTTATTTTATAAACTAGAGATAGCCTCGTGCTCGATATTCGCGCATGATGAAAACAAATCCAAACAAATCACGTATTAATATATAGATTTGCATTTACATATGTTTTATTAATTTTACTACTATATTAACTAATACAAACTATTACAGTTATACCTTTCTTGTCGGCTCTAGTAGAGCACTGTTTAAAATGTTAACATATTAACTTAATTTATTCACCTCTAAGATTTAAAAACTATTTTACGTGTACTTAGGTATGTTCAATTTTCTTTACATAAATCTTTTCGTTAACTATACAAACAGTAGAACGAATCCTAATTTCATGAAGAATCAACTTCATGCTTCCGGTTACTTTGATAGCTGTTGAGGATGAAAATAATTTCAAGTGGGATTTACTAGGGTGTGGCATACGCTGTGGTATAAAGGGTATGCAATTGTTTTCTATAAGAGTATTAGTAATCGGGATCTATGAATAACCGTTTATACAGGTGCACTGTGTTATTGTACACATAATTGTATTTAATATACTACATAATTCTAGAGTACTGTGTTTTGATACGATGCACGTAGATAGATGACTTTACATAGTAATCATAGTATCATACAGATAGACTCATTTCATATATTAAAAATCCCTACTGGTCATCCCTACGAGGCTTGGTTGTCAGCTATACTCTTGTATAACGGGGCGAACATCTTAGTTCTCCTGGGAGGCAAATCGTCTTTGATAAACTTCAAGCGCGATTAGATCATATTTAGAGTTGTTAACTTACGTCCATGGGCGGTAGGGACAACTTTACCTGATGGTGAAACGCACATTTAATACCTTTATAGATTTGTTACAAAATACCATGTATTAGAGAGTCTGCCATACAATTACCCTACTCTTTCATTAGACTAAGATCCGTATCTCCTCCTAACTCTTTGCTAAACGGACAGTTACTCCTATTATAAGTTAAACTGAGCGTGATGGGGCGATACGAAATAATTATGTATGTGATTTGAAGTAACCGTGAAATTATACAATTGGTCAATGACAGTTTCAGTACACCGGTACATTGGTGGCTCTAACGGTGTGACCTCGTCACGTAGGGTGCGCCGCTGGACAGCATCCACGCCCGCCGTGCCCGTTTCCGAACGAGATATTCGGAACAAATCGATTTCAAAACACACGCCATATCGGTATGATTACTTAGATTGTATTCAGTTTGTATTGGAAATGTTTGTTTTATATTTTTTTATTGTGTAAAGGTAGCAAACGAACATGCAGTCCACCTGATGGTAAGTGGCCACTACCGCCCATGGATATTAGTAATCATCCCCTAGTACGAATGAGTCATACCCAAGGTTGACCACAGATGCGTTGCTACTCCTAAGGACTAAGATGTTCGCCTCTACAAGCCGAAACACAAGAATTCCTTCACGGAGGATTATGAGGGTGGCGGTGGTACCTCCCCAGTCAAACTACATGAGCTCTACCACCTGGAAAATTGTTCTAATGTCTAGATGTGATGCTGTTTTTAAGTTCTGCCATGTACAAATACTAAGTATTGCCAGCGACAGCAACCGAGCGAAGAATACTTAAATATGCAATTAATATATCAATAAATAGAAGTAAATGTATTATTAACACGCTTGAACTAAATAATCCCTACTTGCTTCATTAATTCATTAATAAAGATAGTATTGCCTTTTAAAACAACAATTAGTACTTAGTTCAACACAGATGTTTCCACAGACATTACATGGAATACCTAATTATAAAATATCTTCAAATTAAAGCACGTTTATCAGGCATCTCGTACCAATTGAGTTAGCAAATGTTCTAGTGATGTTGTAAATAAATAAAAATACAAAAGCTAAGCGTAGATAATGAGTGGGATACATAAAAAGCTGGTGTTTACACCTGGTAGTGCCTCGTGCCGAGTTCACCTGTTAGTCGCAGTTTTAATAGGCTGGGCGGTAGCAAACACAAGCTATTTAAAGACATATTACGTATACGTGCTTATTTTTTTAGAACTATTAAAACAACTGCACCATAAGATATCCTGCTGCACTTTACGCAGTAATTGTAACTTAAAACATTTTCAAAACTATAATGATGAATATGACAAAGGCAAGCTGACTACTTTTTGACCTGAGAAACATTTAAGTGTAGAGTTTTTATTTTCTGTATTAGTTATTTACTTTATTATGTTTTATTTGTTTGCTTATTATTTGCTTCAGAGGTTGTTATTTAATTATTCTATAAAAATAGGGGAAGCTTAACGATTTACTTACATTATTTAACAATAAGCAAATAGTGATAGAGCTAAAGTATCCAAGACTTTGTAGAGAGCTCTCTTGTATATTTCATAGACGCATTGACGTTGAATAGAATTTAATTATACCTTAACAAGCTATTTTTATAAGTATTTATATACTTGGCTTAAGGACAAAACATAGCGATGAAACAATAATATATAATCACAGCATTTTTAACAACAAGTTTTAAGTTTTAACACATTGCGAAATTTTACTTACATACTCGTATATGACGAAAGTGTAATAGTTAGAAATACTTCATTTCATTGCTCTACCTTTTATTCAATTTAACTCTATATTATTTCTCCTGAATTGCATTTCAAATTATATATTACTATATATAGATAGAACCTTCCGCTTTCTTATTTGAAAAATAACCGTCACTGATTTCATGTAAGTCCAGACTCTACAATATGCAAGTATTTTAAATTTTACATATCACGAAAGTTTAATCAAGTATAATACTTAATAGTTACATTTATAATTTATTGATATTATATCTTACATCTTCTACATACTTCTTTTTCTAGTTATGTCTTTAGATACTTATGAAATCAACTAATAGTCAAGATATAATTTACTATAGGTCTGTGAGAAGTAGGTAACTAAATATGTATATAATTTGACTATAATTATACTGATTATTATAGAATTATAAAAACAAAACATAGTTTTTACATACATAAAATAAAAATAATTCTTTTGGTTATTAATTATAACACTCACCGTAAAAATCTGTCGTTGAAAAAATGTATTCCTCGGACGCTCAACCCGAAATACGAACAAAAAACAGTTCACACTTTATAATCTCCTTTTTACACCTATCCTATTGTGTTCCTGATAAAAAGTTCAAAACGTCAACACTTAAAAATATTCTAGACCAAGAACACAGTCTTAAAGTTAGCACTGTTAAAAAAAAGAAAATAATATTCAAGTTAAATGCTAAGTATTCAGAGCACTTTATTTACACTGTAGTTTAAAAAGTTTTCCCGCCTTCGCGTTTTATACGACGACAAAACGAAGCTGCGACGCGCGTCCAACCGCGAGGAAAGCCGGTTCAACGCTGTTCAGTGTTGTTTTACTTTTTTGAACCCCGCTTCGGACGCCGCCGCGAGAGTACGGCTGCAACGAACCTCCTAGTTTCAAACACTATGCTTTACGGGCAAAATCGCCAGAAATTATAAACATAATTACACCTGAGTATAATTTTAGCGTCTGTCTGCAATATTAAAATAAATACTTACCGCTTTAAGATATAAATGCACAATTAGCTCAATGTTTTTAATGTAATAGAAACAATTACTTACCGTCAACACTGATTCTGATGATGATACATGATCTTTTTTTAATTTAACTAAATGGAATCATTTTCACTGAATGAAGGAGTTTTTGTGACCGATTTTGCAGACATTTGGAAGCATATATATTAATTTTATATTGACATCTTTAATCACTTTTTACCAGTTCTAACCACAAGTATGTTGCTGTCGTTGTTGAGAATGTCCATGCTCAAACTTTATTTTATTTTCTGAAAATAATAAGCCTTGCATAAAAATAAAATAAGTGGAAATGCTACCAGAAAATTATTGTATTCAACTGCATAAGCACAGGTGATTAAATAAGAAGTCACCATCTCAGTCCTCAGGCGCACATTTATAACGAGTTTTTAGTTAGGCTAACACTTGCGATTAAACTGAAATATTAAGCACTAACATTGAATAACACAATTAATTTGTACCAATGGTTAAGGAAATCCGAATGAATTTCTAATACAAGTAGCTGACTCTATTGTCCCTTAGCGCAATCTAACTCGTTAAACATGTGTTTGTGTGATGCGTAGATGTGTTTGATTTTCTTCTCATATAAAATTACTTAGTTACCAGATGTATATTTTACTTTATTCAAGGCCAAAACTCTACAGCAACAAGTATATAAGGTAACATTTTTCGTCGAATGCGTTTACGTAGCAAACTTAACGATAAAACTATGACTTAATGCAATTATTTTGAAATGAACAAATAATTACAGGTACTCAAACTATCTCAAGTATTTCGTAACGTGTGTCTATGAACGTGTGCTTGCCTATGTGTGAGTTTGGAACTAAGTAAATAAGTCACGCTTTTGTTTTGCGTATATGTATTGCTCTATCTCTGCATAGATTAACCATTTTCACAACTTATGTCCCCACTTAAAATGCGTTTCATATTTTTGTAGCATCGGAACAAATGTTTGCCCGACGGTAGAACTGATGTAGTTCTGCGTAATATAGATACCACGGCCATATAATTCAGTGTGTATCATTTATAGTGTTGTGATTTTGAAAGTACATTGTTGTCGGCTATACCTAGATACCTACAGATAATACACACACACCTATTACCTACGTGGTGAACATCTTAGTCATATAGGGTAGCATCTGCTGGTCAATCTCAATTACGATTCAATCGTATGGTTGATTTCTAATTACTATAGGATTCCTCTTACCATTAGTTGGACTTCAAGCTCATTTGCTGCTTTTTAACTGACTTCAAAAAGAAGAGGTTATCAATTCGTCCGTATGTTTTTTTT
>DWNR01004014.1:0-11243 GCA_018250455.1 Polygonus leo
GCATTATCTCTACGCCTACTCGATCTTCCTCTAGATGGTATTGAATTACGTAAATTTTATATGAGCCTTGTACACTTATGTATTGATGATGATGATTGAATAATATTCGATATTTTTTGAACTATTAAACGTTTTAAGACTCGATCGGTCTTTGATTTTTCAAAATTTCAACCCGTACCGTGTACCGATCTTTATGGGAAGATAAGTCAATGACGGTTTAGATACTTGGATTGTGCATGTTTTGCATGAATTAGAAGCTTCGCCTCTTATGATTTCTAACAGAGATTATTTTTTTTATATTTTTTTACTTATTATTATAACGCATTTCTTTGGTTCCTTAATTTTATTTTAGCCTTCGGTAGTATTAACAAAGCGACTCCGTCCGTAGTTCCGCTTAATCTTTTTATTTGCAATACCGTTAATGTGTTGTATTTCAGAGTTACACAAGGATACCCACCTTCCGTCGGCTCTGTTATCGCTGCTGTCCGTGCAGCACGCGCAGTCGGGCGCGCTGGCCGCGCTCGTGCCGCCCTGCATACAGGTGAGCTCGGCGCTGCCCGCGCAGCTGCTGCAGGCGCACGCGCAGGCGCTGCTCAACAACAACTCGGTGGGCAAGGCGGCCGAGCCGGACTCGGACGCCGAGTACGACGACACGGACGACATCGTGCTGCCCGAGGAGGGCGAGTACCCCGCGGCGCCCGAGCGCGCGGCGCGGCGCGACGGCAGCGGCTCGGACGACGCGAGCCGCCAGTTCGAGTGCCGCCACTGCGGCAAGAAGTACCGCTGGAAGTCCACGCTGCGGCGCCACGAGAACGTGGAGTGCGGCGGCAAGGCGCCGGCGCACCAGTGCCCGTACTGCTCGTACCGCGCCAAGCAGCGCGGCAACCTGGGCGTGCACATCCGCAAGCACCACAACACCGAGTGGTACATGTACGCCAGCAACAAAGTCAGGCGGAACAAGAAGACGTCTATCTAGTTTTATTAGGCGAGGAATCGTTAGACCAAAGTAGATACCTAACCAAATCGGTACTGCAATAATATTATTTATATTTTACTTTTTATTTTTGTTGAAAACGTTTTAATATACACTAAAGATAATAGTTTTAATGTGCACATTCCCTAACGGCATTAGTGTTAATTTTGTTGTTTTTTTTTTGTTTTAGAGTTTATTATTGTAGTTAAGACTGACCCTAAGTATTTTTCTTCAGTTATTGTTTCTGAAACGAACCATTAGATGAACGTCGTTCGCGACGGTGTTCCAAAAAGCTATTGAGCCCCGAGAAAACATGTACTTTTATGCAATCGTATCCCAAAGAGGGTCTCGTTAAACAAGAATAGTATCTCGAATTCTTCTAGTTTTAGTTTCCTTAACATTCCTTAACTGGAATAATTCCAAAATTTGATAACTTTTAGTGCAATGATATTAAGAAATGATTAGTTGATATTTGTGTTTTATAGTGGTAAGACATTGACATATATACATTTTTATATAATCTTTCCCGTTAGGAATTGTTGTATTTGGGACCACACAATTGTCTTCCCATCTTGTTATAGAAAACCCAAAGTTACATTATTTTTAAATTTATTTATTAGGATAATTTATGTGGACCGCACGGTCCCGTTAAGCTACGTAGATGCCTCAAATTTCATCGGAGTGAACATGAATACCTCACTAAAATATATATAGAATTTTGAGGTAAATACGGCTTAGGTAATGAGAAGCTCATCGATTATGTGCCTACAAAGTTACCTGTAGTTATTATTACATATCTATTTATTATGTTATTCGGTTTATATTATTGGTGTATTGGGAAAAAATGTGTTCAAAAATGTTTTTAAAAAGAGTTACTGATATTAACAGATATTTTATTTGCAATAGTGTATTCGAGTTGTTTAGCATATTGACTGTTGATATTTTTTTGTTAAACTAGGATAACAAAGCTATTTGACCAAAGTCAGTATTAGTTATAAACGTGATGGTAAGAATTTAACGCATGTTATTTGTTATTGAACGTTCAAGTCATTGCTAAGCAAAGATGTTTCGAGAAGGCAATGATCCATCATGTAATGTTTGTTGAAGGTCCAAGGTACTGATGTATGAATTAGAATAAAATTTGGATGTTACGAAGTTTACATTGTTTGTTAATGTTATTGGAAGAATAGTTAATCAATTATTAGTGTGATTTTTATATGAATATATTGGGGTTTACTTGGTAGAAAAGTTTAATAAAATATGAATATAGAGTACAATTTGTTTTTATTTTACTGCGACGTGAAAAATATTATACCTATTTGATTTGTTAATTTTAAAGTTCAAGTTTATTGAAACATTTAATTTCATTTGATAATAATAATAATACGCTTATGTTGATACGGGACAGTTAATTTTGTCGCGTTTCTTCTGAAACCGAGGGTGGGTAAGTGCTTTCGTTAAATTTATAGAGAATGTAACCGGCGCATGATGCATGTTTTGGAATCACTGCTTCCTTTTCGACGCATTGACGATGTGTTTTCTTCCTTGTCGTTCATACTAATATAATTAATAAATTTCAGGTAAACAAGAAAAGCCCATGGGTCGGGAGACTGCATTTCATTTAACAAAAGTTTTCTAGAATATCCAAAGCAGTGACTAAAACCATATCGATCATAGTAACACCATGAATTTTCTTGGTACCTTACCTCCCGCTCGGTCGGTGAGAATTCGTTTCGAATGTCACCGCCCGCGAGAGCGTGACCGTACGCAACGGACGACACCGTCGAAACCTCGTAAAATTCATATTCCAAATAAATGTGTTTTTTCTTTTTGTTCTTTTTTTTTAATTTTCCTTTGCAAGCTTCTCATCACAGCACTCGGTGGACACTCACAGTAGACTATTACCTTCAGTTTATGTATGTACACGTATATGTATGTATGTATATGTATATAACGTATCGTACGCTTGTATCTGTCGTTAACCTCTCGGGAACGTCGAATGCGGCGGTGCGCGGGCTGACGATTCGGTGCGTTTCAGGCGCGGCGGGCGACGACGCGCTGACGCGCATCGGCGGGCTGTCGTGGGAGCAGTGGTAGGCGCTCCTGGCGCTGCCGCTGGTGGCCGGCCTGCGCGCGCCGCACGCGCCCGGCGAGCCCGCCTTCACGTGCCCCGACTGCGGCCGCGTCTACAAGCTCAAGTCCTCGCTGCGCAACCACCAGAAGTGGGAGTGCGGCAAGGAGCCGCAGTTCCAGTGCCCCTACTGCGTGTACCGCGCCAAGCAGAAGATGCACATCGCGCGCCACATGGAGCGCATGCACCGCGAGGTGCACCTCAAGCCGGAGCAGTACATCAAGCAGGACAACGTCGACGCCTGCACTTAGTCGCTCGGCCGCTCCGGCGTTCCGGGTTTCGGTTTGATGGTCTAGTGTTAAGTTTTACGTGATGTCGTTGTCTGTTTGAATTCGAGATTGGCACGTTTTAGGTAGGGCGGATCTTTCGATAGTTTCGTATGGGAGAGTTGAAAATTGCAAAATTCGTATCAGACTCGCAAGTTACTTTCTGAATGTGATAAATGTGATGAAATCTCTTTGTGATAGTGACGTCAAACGGTCACGTTAGACGTAATCGCCGTTCTCGAGGACGCGCCCCGTGCCTTCGATCGTTACCTACTTCGGTCCCGCGACGACCGAATTTATAAATACTGAATACTTAGATACCGTAAAGAATTTAATCTCATGACGAATTACTCGTAGTATTCACGCTGGTTGCAGTTATTTGCAGCGGTGTAAGCAACTGTTGCATTTATCCAGTATGTTAAGAAAAGTGATTTGTATAGTTACGCTTTTTACTTTTTTGATATATTTTTATGTACAGCATTTATTATATAAATTTATCATTCCCGGTATTTTGATGATGATATTTGCGCGTATTTTGAAAGATTTTTGTGAAGGACAGTTAAAAGTTTGACTACTGTTGTTACCAATTGCAGTTACTATGACGTTATCGTAATGAATGCCTTATTTTTGTGAAGCAATAGGTGTATTTGTCGTCAATGACAAACCAATTTACATTGGTACTGTTGCAAGCTAACGAGAATATAACTAGTTACGAGATATCTCATTCCGAAATAGAGAGGGACGGATAATGGTTTGAGTGCAGAATGGATTTCTATTCTATAATGTAAATCGTAGTTTTAGTTCAAGTGAAGCTATTTGTCGCTTAGTAAGCAAACTCTAGTTCTTTGCCATAATGCATGTTCCATTATTTTTGTAATACTCATATGTAAGTTAATTTTTTAATTTCGTTTATTTTTTAGATCTCTTTAACGTGTAATGCATTTATTTTATATTAATCTAGGTCTAGATCATTCGTTATAGGCGATTGAGAAGAATATTAAATAGGTCGTATTAATTAAGTTCCTTGAGATAAATGTTTATGAACATGTTATTCGATGTTACATTTGGGGGCCAATTTTATTGTTAGATTTAGGTCAGACCGATCGCAACGAGTGCCTTATAATAGAACCGTGGAATCGACTAGATAATACCACTGCCATTACAAGTTTATAAAATTAAGTAAGCCGCGCACAAATCATGATCTTATTTTGACAAGTTCAAATTTTAAATCTTCCACGTAGTCGATAAGTATGTTATACGCATTACCATTTAGAAATTATAATAAGTTAGGAATGGTAGCGCGATAAGCAAAATTATTCAATTATGTCATAAATAAGAAATACTTGACACTGCACACGCAGTTTAGCGATTGAGTGATTTTGCTGACGTGTGGCCCATTAGGTTTACCCGCAGGAGTTACCATCGTACAATCAATATGTAGAACTCGCTAAGTACAACCACAAGTCACGTCAGTATGATACAAAGTGCCTTCGAAACTTAGTCATTAGGATTTATATTATTCACGAGATGTTTAAATCGAGCATAAAATGTAACTTGTTATTGCAAAATATCTAGGTTGTGAATTGATTCTGACAATAGGACGAACAAATATTTACTAGATTCATTGTTTAGCGTTCCAAACTGGATACAATAGAGCTGTGATAAGTCTTCTCAAGTGATTTTAAAACTGTTATATACGTTTGAAGGAAACGTAATTTGCTAATTTACAAAATAATGAAGAGGGCAAATCAGTTATTCTGATTTCTTTAATGCCAATCAAATGTTTAAAAGTTTAGCTTTATTCGTCTAGAATAAAGCTAAACTTTAGTAGTGTTATACATGTTTAGATGAGAAATTATTTTAAATGATATGTTATACCAAGTGACACTATGCAGACTTAGGAATCTAGTTTTACAATTACTGCCTAGAATATTTGTATGTTTTGTAGATAACAGTGTATCTGACAATAAGAAGTTACAGTGATTAAATGCATTTGATTGTATTTTTATAACCTTTTTGTATTTTAATAAAGTTGCTATTCTTGACATGTTCTTGTTTTTATATTTAACTATGTTCTGTGCTATATTATATGAATTTGGGTGTGGTGGGAATAAAATAACGTTACTTAAGGAAAAGTTTACAATTACTAATATATATATTTAAACGGTTTATATAAAATGGGTAGTTATTAACACTGCATGTTGAGTATGGTTCTAAACAACTGATTTTTCAAACTATTAGTGCTATGGTCAATTAAATTGATAATACAAGTTTAGCTTGTACTGTCAATACAAGCAAGATTGTAAAACAATATATCTAAAAATTAAACAGCATGTGATCCTGTAGAGAAGATAGTACCAGTAATATTAATACTCGTAGAAAAAGGAGCAAATTAATGGGAGACATGGTGCATTATCCTATGCTTCACGGCAGCACATTTTATTTCCATATCTTAAGGTGGCTTCGCTTTCACAGTGGTGGTAGCTTTGTATTATTTGCACGTATTCATATTTGTTTGCGTTTCGATTTCAGTTGCACAGTTGTACACACCTTATATATTGGGTTACGGTTCGGCCGGTCTGAGCGGCGGCAAGGCCGGATGGACGCTGTATGAGTGCGTGGATTGCGGGAACAAGTACAAGCACAAGGGCTCCCTGCAGCGGCATATAAAGTACGAGTGTAGAAAACAGCCGAGTTTCAAGTGTCCCTACTGTGTGTACCGCGCCTACCAGAAGCACAATTTGCTCCTGCACGAGCGCCATCTGCACAAAGATTTGCCGGAGAAGGTGGATTTCGTGTCGGAATGACCCGCCGCCCGTAGAGGTGTCTAATGTCAGTACACGTTCTCAATAGCTACTAACCGGCGATCGGGGACGCCTAACGGGGCTTGTCGCGGGGTTAACACTAACGCTAATTATTGCAGCCGGCTCCCAGGAGCCCGCGTCTCACGTACTTTGAACTGTTTACAGTGATTTTAATTTCGAAGTATGGAGATGTACGGAAAATTAAAAAAAACAACGTACATTGATTTATCATATTTACATCCATTAACATTACTTATCACAATAGTTTAGTAGAATTTCTTATTTTGTTTTCTGGCATTAATTAGACTTGTAAATACATAGCTCATAGGTCTTTTTAACTGCATATAATGTATACTATTATTTTGCTTTATACTTGCATGAACGTAACTGGAGGATCACAATGCGGAGCAATAGATTTAATATTAAACCGCTATACTGACAAACATCTTTATAAATTATTGAAAGTCAAATTAACGGGGTTGGTACACTTTCTATTGTGTATCACGACCTCTAAGTCTTGTTCTTAACTAGTTAGTTGATTTATAAATTCATGATCAATTTTATAATGTTACAAGGAAATTTTTAAATAAAACTATTTTTCCGCAATAGCATTAGTTCCGATTTTTAAGAAACTCCAGTTCTTAAAAATCCTGTAGTAAAATTAGATTAGAATCTTTCAGGCGACGTAGGCTTTACCGAAGTCCAATCTAAAACTTAGCTAATAGCCTATTGTACTTTCTGTTACAGCTGCTTCTGCACCGAAAACAGGAGGTGGAGGAATATTACTTAAGGAAAGCTGCAAAAGCTACACGAAGCATTCGGCGAAAGGCTCAACAATTGTTTCTGTTTGGTTTCCTTTGTATGATAAATCACAGTATCTTTTTCTTGTATTAGCGGAACAATCAGTATTTTGCCGAGGCATAAATTAAGTATTCAGTTGTTTCTCCTATGATTGAGATACGAACATGGGAATTTTTATACAAATATGAAAACCATTTGATTTTTAGTCTCCTGTGCCGGATCACATATTAAAATGATACAAAAATATTGATGCACAATTTTATTATGAAGGATAATACTGAAATTAATGTTTGTGAATTGGATTAACGATTTTACTTATTAATTTAATGAGATGCCTCTATTTTTCTATTGCCTATTTTGAGAAGTATATTGCTTTGATTTTATACGAAATTTTAGTGTAATGACACGCATTTTGATAAAATGTATCGTCCGATTAATCGATAAATGGGCGTTAGTGGGTTACAATACACCGTTGTCATAGTTCAACACAAATGTGTGATGTGATCGCATAATGTTCTTTTTATATTTTTATAATATTTAATAAAATTGCTAAACGTTACCCACGTTCATAATAATCCTTGTCGGACAATACCTATAGGTATAAAATATTTTGCGATGGCAGCTATAAATAATATGAGCCACAAGACACTTTAATATTTTATAAGATATTAAAATTGAAGATGTAGATTTCAAACTACTTAGACTAATAATATACGTAAGACAAATGTTTTCATTTATATTTAGAATATTTTAAATAGATTGTTAAATTCTTGTTCTTGTTATTAATGTTTATTTAGTGTGTGTTCCTTGTTACCAAAGAAATTTATCGTCGTAATAATACTATGCCATTTGTTTACCATTCAAATTGTGTATTATACATTCAGTATTTATGTTAAATTTTATATTATTTTTTGCATTTGTTACTGTTATTTAAGTTACCTTTAAAGTTCAAATAAACAAGCAATATTTTAAACCAAAGAATCTTCCAGTCGATTCTAGATATAATAAAATTAAGTGCCTTAATAAACAAATTAATAATATTGTTAAGTATATAAATTATTTGTAACGGTTTGGTTAAGTTTTGTATAAAATATTGTATGTTACGTCCGTTTTGGACGGTCTACAATCATAAAAGTAATGTGTTATTTTGAGTGTTAATGTAAGGAAAGTTTTTATTTAGTAACTAAAAGGAAAGATAAAGATAATAACCCACCAAGGAATAAGTTAGAAAAATGATTGTAACTTTCACAATATTCTTCTAATACTTTTATGCAACTTTGCTAATATTTACATTTGTGCTATATTATTTTGTTAAAAATACCATATAAATATTTATGTATGTTGGTATCTAGTCCCTGTGAGAAAACTGTGCTAATC
This sequence comes from Polygonus leo, assembly GCA_018250455.1. Lineage (NCBI taxonomy): Eukaryota > Metazoa > Arthropoda > Insecta > Lepidoptera > Hesperiidae > Polygonus > Polygonus leo. The sequence continues at coordinate 8,353 of DWNR01004014.1, forward strand.
TATTATTTTAATCATGCAATAGGCGTGAAGATAAACGTGCAAATTTTCTAATCTAGGTGCCAAATTTTATGAACTATTACAATGAAAATATATTTATGTACTACTTTTTTAGTTAAAATAATATTGTAATAAATGTTTAGATTCACAAAAGAAAGACTATATTATTATACACTTTTTATTGTTAGATAAATTAATGATAGAACTAATTTAAAAAAGCGTTCACCATTATTTTTCGTAAAACAACGCTAAATAGCACAAAATAATATTTTGTAGTTATGTATTTTATTTAAATGCAGTGGAGTGTGTTTGGTTTGTTTTTTTATTGGAATATGTGAATAAATGTTCTCAATTGAATAAATGTCTGATTTGCCTTCCATAACCAAATTCCGGTTCATGTATATAGCAGGCGATAGATTTGTAAATACCTATACGCGCAGCGTTTAAAGTAAGACTAAGGTTACAGTAGCTTCGAATAGAGATATAGGTAGGTGTATACTAGTCCGTAAGCATTTTATCGATGACCATGAATGCTACTTAAATGTTTTATTGTTCCAGGTGAAGTGGATTTCTTTAAGATGATGCAAAACATGATGCCTTTAATGCCAATGAAGTCCAAGAATTTCTGGTCACATTACGAAACCAGTTATCAGTGTGAAAAGTGTAAACGGAAATACAGGCATAAGAGCACCTATAGGCGGCACGTTACATACGAATGTGGGAAGGAGCCCATGTTTAGATGTCCATTCCTCGACTGCACATACAAAGCGTACCAGAAAACACACACAGATGCACACATTAAGACGAAACACAAAGCGTTGTCACTGGAATATAAACGATGATAAATGGATTTGAGGCTATGTTCAAAATTGTGATATTAATGTTAATTATATTTAAATAGTTTTTCTAACTGTTGTTTACTTTCATTATTCTAATTGCCCATACTTTGCCTTTTCAGCATGAAAGTAGCATAAATTCATGTTTTCCTATAATAGAACACAAAAGTAAAATCCAACCTAAAAACAATTATGGACATAGGACATATTAAATCTATTATTTTCACAATTTCTGTCACCATAAAGGGTGAAAGTGAATATTGGTCACTCAATAAAAAAATCAGTAATATTTTATAATACTTTATTTTAATTTGTGAACATTTGCTCTATTATTTTTCATTTGATACATATCAATTAATTTTCATGGCTAGTCAGTGGTTCAACATAGATACATTTTAAAAAGTTGCAGAATAATATTACTAACAAATATAGAACTTCGTTGCTTTGAGAATACCACATACTTAAAACTTCAATTAAACCTTTTTCTTATATGACCATTGAAATTATGCAACATGCTAAAATGACCATTTACTACGTGGTCTACCCTAAAACGAATCTAGTCTTAATATATAAAATGTGTTCTTGGACTTTACATATATATATATATATATTTTTTTTTTAAACCAAAAATATATAAAATTCTAGCAAATGGCCTGCCGACTCAAAATTAAGCTAAACGATTTTTGTAAAACGATGCTGAAAACTAATTATAATAAAAGTTATCTACGTGAATAGGAATTCAAGATAATGACTTTGACATGACATGGATGACATAATACAATTTGACAATTTACTTTTGAAAAGGCCGTAATGTTGTGGTTATATTAAAATAAAGGGGATTAATAAGAAATGTATTGATGTTATCGCGTTAGATTTAATTTATTACATAAAATTTTATTAAAATGAACCGGTTAGCACATCTAAACAGGTGTACCTTCAACACATTTAGGTATAATGTTAAGATTTCGCCAGTATTATTAAGTCCAAAAAATTATTTACCAAATGTGTGTGTTATTCGTGGAACACATCAGCAGAACAAAATCCGGTCGACGATGAACTACATGATAGCTCTGGGCGTCATGACAGTCGGACTGAGCTACGCAGCGGTGCCTTTGTATAGGATATTTTGTCAGGTACTGTACTAAATAATCCTATCAAATATTCGAGATAAGGGATAAGAAGCAATGTTGAGCATTGATTTATAGCTGTGCTTTCATAGCATTACTCTGTTCTGATCTTAACTAAACAACCCAACTTTCACAAATTAACAAAATTCCATCCAGATGGTTGGAACTTTTTTTAGCTGGATAAATGATGGTAATCTCAGTGTCAAAGAGCTTCCTCTTTAAGTAAGAGAGGTGTGGCCTATGGACTGTTATCAGCCCTTTTCAAGAAAGACTCTCTTTGAAAGACTGTGACGTATAGGCAACATCTGAGTAAGGTTAACATAAAAAAAAGAAAAGACAAAAAATAGAATAACCAAATAATCTCCTTAAAAAAAGGAATATTCTGTAGTTACTGTTTGGAAAACACTGAAAAAAAGACTCAATGAGAAATTACCTTGCTTATACTATATTTTGTTTTTACTGTACAGTATTAATTTATAGGCAAGTTCAAAAATTTGTGCTTTTTATGTGAAGTAATACATGTTTTCAATATTATTAGGCATACAGTTATGGAGGCACAACAGGTCAAGCTGAAGCCTCGGATGCAGTGAGCAGTATGAAGGCAGTGAAGGACAGACCAGTAAAGATCAGATTCAATGCTGACGTGTCTTCCTCCATGCAGTGGAACTTCAAGCCACAGCAAGGTGACATTACTGTGAGTTGTATTTTATTGGATTTATTTGGCAAAGTTTCATGTATGTATAACATATATTATTATAATGTATAGTATATTTTATAGTAGACTAGCTGTACCCTGCGTACATTGCTACGCCATCAACTAAAATAAACTGTTGAAAATTGGTCATACCAACTGGGAAACCTTCCTGGGCTCATGGACAACAACTTTGCTAAAGATCATCACACGATCAAATGCATAGTTTACGATTCTATA
>DWNR01004015.1:0-11242 GCA_018250455.1 Polygonus leo
GGCATGGTTGCCGGCTATACTTATAAACGAGGCGAACATCTTATCTTATCCTAAGGGTGAGCAACGCAATCTGTGTTCAAACTTAGGTATGATTACTGATTTCCATGGACGCCAGTGACCACTGATCATCAGGTGGACTGCATGCTCGTTTGCTACCTTTATATGATAAAAATAATGTACCTTGCAGTTCCTTTCTCTCGCATTTGCAGCGTCCGTCTACGCAGACACCATCCGTGAACCCCAGACTCCTACACAGTGCATTACACAGACGAAGATCACATGTGCGCGCATTTTCCACACTGTTTGTAGACTCCAAATCTAAAAAACAACCAAAAGTAATCTTAAATATGTATTTATAGTCCAACAAATACAATTCCCATACATGGATCGATCGATAGTATATATACAAATCATTTCTGGCAAAAAGTGAAAAAATTGGTCGGTAGAAGGGTGAAAATTTGGGGTTTATGATATTTTTTTAATCATGTAAAAAAAGCAACAAAAAAAATTCAAGAAATAGAAAGAGTAACTCTGGATAGGGACAATCTCCTAGCAACAGCAGTACGAAATATACTTTACGACCTGATTTTCATACCTACCAATAAAAAGTACATACATAAAATATGTGACTAGGGTTTAAACTTTGCCTTAATGCTTTTCGATTGACGCTTGCCAAACACGCTCATATTTTTTCAATCCGTGGCCTTAAATATGAAATCCTTAAGGAGTAAACTCTAAAACATCAATAAATCAGTCTAGCCGTATCGGAGGAGAGCGACCACAAACACTAAACGAGACTTTTACTTATTTGAAAATTTGTAAAAGTATCAAACAATAAACGACATTTGCAATCGACTTCAAATACATTTAAAGTCAGCTCTGAGGTCGACGATACATGCGTTGATTCATGACTATTGACATAGTAACGTTGTTTATAAATGTGACTAACAACCACGACGCCCAGACACAAAAATTACTTTACGGCACTCACTCCATATTCCAAAAAATTGATTACTGAAACACACAACAATACCATAATAATAATTTAACAATTAATAAGTCTCACCATTATCATAGGCATTAATAGTAAAAGCAGCGTTAGTACAACACAAAACAGCAGCTAAAACGATCAACGTGTGGTAGGCCATAGTGATACTGTTGCCGATAAAACTAAACGCACTCAATAACAATTCCGGTTTATATAGCAATGGGAAGGCGCGGGACTTCACCGGGACTCCAACGCGATTATGAGGATAGGGCTGTAACTTGTCAATACATTGTATTATGCTTCTTTCCAAAATCAAGGCGTTTATTTTTTAATTATTATACCCGATTTCCTTTGCATATACTTTGAACTGCATGTAGAGTTAACCAGGAGGCGTTTTTACCGACAATACTTACACATGAGGGGAAACATCATCTTCAGAACATAGTTGTCAGTGTTAACGCATCTGCGATACCTGTTATAAATACCTGGATATGCATATAATAATCTGTAACTGATCCCTGTCTGTACGCTGTCGCAATATTCTTGACATATCTTCTATAAATACATATAAATCGTCTTCTATATTTCAATAGGTCACAAAACCATCTTTTGCTACGGAATCCTAAGTGTCCTCATACCTGACCGATTTTATTTCTTCGAACTTCTTCTTCTTTAATTTAACATCGATTATATTTTAATCTGACTTATATGAGTAGCGTACGTAACTGATTTATATTAGTTGAGTCATGGGGAGATTATGTCAAAACATGATATATTACACAAAACCTCGTAGCTTAAATGCTGGTAAACAGCGTTTTTAATAGCAACGCACATCAACGCATCAAAGTATTACATAAAATATAAAAATGTTTTTTTTTCATTAATCACGAATATGAGACAACCTAACCTACATTAGTACAAGACTATCTAAGTACCAACAAATATACAAGAGTCGCTCGTTTAAAGTATAGGATAACCTTAAAGAGTATTATAACATTGTTAAATTAAAGTTAACGTCGACATCCCTAGCAGACAAATGAATCAACCGATTGTCTGTCTGTTAGCGTCCTATATATCGTGCTATCACTGTCATGGTCACATATTTATCCTTAAATTCCATAGACATATACCTAGTAATGCATTTGTAAATATTTATGTAACTTGTTGGAACCAACGTTGCAAAACATTTGTTTTCTTAGAAGTCAGTTTGGAATAATCGTAAATATTGATACATATAAGTTGTCAGCAGTTCTATTAAGATTACTACTAAACTATATTCACAGTAATAGTATCTATAATCTATGTATTACCGTGCTATACTGTACGTTTGTGAAACTTATCGATTGCTTCCAAAACTTTCATCTAGTTGTAATAGTAGACTAGTTATGTTAGCATAATTGAGATTAAAGAAATTCTAAAAAATAAAGAGTGAATAAAGAAATTTGCCAGGTGGTTAAACTCGATTTCGGCTGAGGAGCTACCACCGCCACCCTCATAATCCTCCGTGAAGCAATTTTTGTGTTTCAGTTTGGAGAGGCGTGGTTGCCGGTTACACTTATATGTACATGAGGCGAACATCTTAGTCTTCAGGGGTGCCAACGCATGTGTGATCAAACACATGTATTATTTAATTGTACTTGGGGATGATTACTGTTTATGGGCGGCAGTGACCACTTACCATCAGGTGGACTGCATGCTCGTTTGCTACTTTTATACGAATTCAAAAAAACTGTTATATAAAATAGAATACTACTGCGAAACAGCTTAGAGTTTCAAGTTTTCTCCCAGAAATAGTTCAGTAGTTCGACCCACGAGGTACGAGTATGCAGATCGTTTATTATTCAAGCAGCTTAGTGCGCTCTTGAGAACTGTTGAGTTTTTAACTCGCAATTCGCATCTGAACTTTAGTGACGGCATACCGATGAAGCGCCAGCTCCCGAGGTTTCGACCTGACCTCTAAAACACACTGCATCACAGTATACTTTGTGTCTAAATTTAAGATAAGTGTGAATAATTTTTTCAGGGCTTGCATTTTAGTTCTTACTCTTTGTAGGTTTATATATTTTTAAACAATTTGCTATTTTCGCCTACAATATACAGCCCATCAAATTGCGGCCACATATATATATATATATACCATGAAAAGGTCAATCTTCCAGGTTCACATATTTGCCACATGTATTTGACTTATGGTCGGGGAGGTACTTCCGGCAATCTCATAATCCGCCGTGTAGCAATTCTTATGTGTTGATTGTCGGCTATACATACAAACGAGGCAAACGTCTTAGGCATCAGGGGTAGTAACGCATCTATGGTCAGCCTCAGATACGATTTAATTTGGGGATGATTACTGGGCACTGGGAATGGGCATTAACATGGGCATGGACCACTAACCATCAGGTGGACTGCATGCTCGTTTGCCACCTTCTTACGATAAAAAAATCCAATCAACAAGCAATGCATGGCCGGATACAGTTAACGGTATAATTTATATAAAAGTGCAATATAAACATAATATGCTCGCGTCATAACAACACAATTCATATAGAGATAACTTGACTTAGCCATACTATGTACACAGAATATTAATAGTAAGAAATTATTGTTATCGGAGTGTGGGGTTACGTTGTATGATTATGTTGACCTTTTAAGTTATTAAGAATCCCTCTCTTAATCGGTTGGAACAATTTGATACTAGTTTTTAAACCTTGAAACTAAAATCACGTGTATGGAAGAGTGTGTATCAATTTTATCACGTTTTTATTAAGTCGCTTTGGGTCTTTTCTGTTCGGGAGGAATTTCGTAATTCATTTTAAAGTGACTTTCTGATGATTAGAGATTTGGAATTGAGAACATAGCTCATGTTCTGATAACAATACAAGAATTTGAAAAATGTTAAATTTTATTTTTTCCATTTAAAAATGAAAAACGCGGTATAGTTACATTTTTTAAACTGTCTAAAAATTTCCTACAAATCCATATGCAATTGACATCGTACTAAGACTGACTACAAATACCACTACACAAAACCATATGTAAACACCGTCTGAAACACCGTCTGCTTTTTATTCGGTTGGAGCCCGATATACCCTTTCGTCGGCTTCATTGGCGGAAGGCATCCGTTCCGGTATTTTACAGACGTTAAAAAAAAAACATGTAAAGAATAAATAAACTGAGGTGTCACATGGCGGACACCCGATTGGAACGAAGTTCCTTTCGTTTGAAATAAGTATTATAGGAGGAATAATTAAATAAATTAAAAATATTTAAACTACATACACACGAACACGACAAAACAATGTACGCATACACAGCAGACGCACGCGTGGCCTTGTCACTGTCGAGAGAGAGAGAGAACGAATAAGTCGAATCCTATACTCGGCCTGCCCCCTCTCCGAGCGCTACGCACTATAGCAAAAGTGTCGTGAGGATTTTTCGTGACGCTCGCCCAGCCCCAGCTTAGCCAGCGTACCGCGCGATAAGGAACTTCGTTCCTAAATTATAACAATCAGCCTGCATACCAGCAGCAGTAGTCCGCCAATCGAATATAAAAATAATTAACGGACGGTAACGATACGTGCTCTCCCATAATTTCCTACAACATTAAACAAGCGAAAATTTCTACTGTGCTTCGAAATATCAGTCTCTAGGAATTTCGCCAGGTGTTAGAACTCGTGTAGTTCGACCGGGAAGGTTACACTCAAGGCAAACATCTTAGTCCCCGGGGTAGCAACGCATCTGTAATCAAACTTAGGTTTGTTTTCAATTGTACTTGGGAATGATTATTATTGATGTCCATGGGCGGCAATGACCACTTGCCATCAGGTAGCATGCTCGTTTGCTACCTTTATACATAACATACAGATAAAAAAATCTGAGACCTATCGTAAGCGGTCGGAATCTTAACCACGAGGTTGAGTTCGTGTTCCTAATCAATCGTTGTAATAAAACGATACGAAATGAACGAATGAATCAGCGCTATAATGCTGCATAATTTTATCGGCAGATGACTGTAAATAAGGCAAGCCATAACAAACACGATTCACATCGCGACCGAGCGCTACCGATAACAGTGCAGTATAGATATTTCATTTCATTCACGTGACGTTTAATAAGTTCATTCGATATGGGAGTAACAATGAATGTGATTGTCGTCGCGTTGTTGATTATTGCGGGACTGGAAGGTATTTTATATCGTTCATATTTAATATGGGCTGCTAGAAATAGAGTGGTCTAACTGCATTTAGCGACTTTGACCTATTCGCATTTTCGTAATTTAAAAGTAGTATCAACAAAACCGGACCGGCTGGAGTTGTTCATTAAATTATTGATTATATTTTTAAATTTTGGGCCGCTTTACTACAGCTATTTAAACACTAAAGATTTTTAATAATGTAAATTAAATAGTTCAAAACAGCTAAAATGCAGTGAGGCCACTTTGGGTCTAGCAGCGTCAATTCTTCCCTACCTTTAAACACGTATACTTGAATTTTAGTTTATGTTGCATTTTAAATTTGATATATATAATGTGGTGAGTCAGACCGGCAGTTGGCGTGGCGACAATCCTTGCAGTTCCTCTGATTGTAGGTATTAAAGGAGATATATATTTCGTTTTAAAAACCATCCCTTCATTCATATTATGTAAAGAAAATAGTTATTTTTTCACATCTTCACTTTTATTGTATGTTTGATTGGGTTCCTGGATAGTATATAGTATGGTATGGTGGCATCATGAAGTTCCAGAAAACTTCCTAAATTCCTAAATTCGATCTCTATATAATTCTGTGAGCGTCTTTGTCTTGTTAAAGCTGAAAAAATACGATAGTTTTTAAAAACCGCATTATGATAAATGGAAATCCCTTGAAGAGTCTTCCACGCGGAAAGTTCTGGGTTCGATCTCCGACCTCGTATATTTCATGATTAATTTTTATTTGTGTTTTGTATATGAGTGTCTTTTGCGCCTACATAATTGTATTACGTGTATATTTTTTATCTCGGTTTTATACAGTGCCTCTCTTATATCGTGCCTCTCTTACACACGAGACGAACAACTTATTCCTCAAGGGTAGCAACACATTTGTGGTCTACCTCAAGTACGATTCAATCTTGGGGATGATTACTAATGTCCATGGACGGAAGTGACCACTTACCATCACTGGACTGAATGCTCGTTTGCTACCTTTATACGATAAAAAAGATACGTCTGCTTTAATGTGGCCTTAAAACGAACGTTCACAAGATGTTTCGTACAATATTCAATAGGCACTTTCGTCATTCACATTAATATTTAAAAGAACTGGAATATAACGAAATATGTTTCAAGCTAGAGGCCTCATATATCAACGGATCGACACATTTGGAACATTCCTTTAGCCCGAATCTTGGCTGCGATTAAATCTTGATATTCATATGTTATGTATTACGTGACATATTTATTTGAGTGATACATTATCATCATCACATCCCAATATTGTTCTCGTGACTAGAACACATCTCTCAGAAAAAGAAGGACTTAGACTATATTCCACCAAAAGCAAACTCTAAATGTTATTTTCTCCTCACAATCTTTTCGTCGTCACCAAAAAACAAGTGATCATTATATCCGAACTAGCTTACCCGCGCAACTTCGTTTGCGTAATATAAGAGAGAGTAGGTCAGACTTCAGCCCCGTTTTTCACCCTCTAAGGGGTAGAATTTCGAAAAATCTTTTCTTATTACTCACTTACATCATGAAAGGAACCCTTGTGCCAAATTTCAAGTTTCTAGGTACAGTAGTTTCGGCTGTGCGTTGATATGTCAGTCAGGTAATCAGTTTTGCCTTTTATGTACTCGTATATATAGATTAAGACGTAATTTTTGAAAATTCAGAGATCACAGAACTGGCAACCACGCCTCTCCAAACCGAAACACAATAAATTGCTTCACGGAGTGTTATGAAGGTGGCGGTGGTACCTCCCCGGTCGAACTAAACGAGCTCTACCACCTCTCAAAATATGATTCATATAACTGTTGCCTGTGATATAGATCTCTCCGACTTTTTGCCTACAAATTTATCTGCCTGTATATCAAAATCCAGGATAAAAAAAAATATTTGTTGATCTGTGTACTAAACAACATCTACAAACAATTTTAACCGTTTTTAAATGACGTATAAATATTTTTATGTTATTATGACATATCTCTGACAAGACAACAAAGATGAAAATTATGATGTAGCAGATTTTAAGTTAGACCATGAGTAACAGTGAAAGCCACATTTAATTCCGATTATCCAATTCGTCGTCCAACATACACATTGACATAGAGACAAATAACCATTCCAAAAATATAAAAATGTTTTAGCTTCCTATTTTACTTTTATATATGTACCCAAAGTAACTGACTCGGCAGACGTTAAAAAACAAGAATCTCGATTACAAAATGGAGGTTGAAGGACAATTTAAGGCTATAAATATTTCCCTATCCCTTATCACCTAGGGCGTACAAAATTTGCCTACGACCTATTCTCAGTCCTACCAAGTATACACAAGAAGCTGTGGAGGAGTGCTATAACAAAAACTGTGACATGATTTTTTTATAAACATAAGATTATATTCCCAGATTCAATCATGCGCATCCAAAACCGGTATTTCCCAACAGTTTAGCCATGTTTTTTTTTGTATTTAGGGTCTCCCTACACTTATCAATGCGGTACTTTTATGCATTTAACCATGTAATTTCCATGGGCGGTAGTGGCCAACTACCATCAGGTGGACTGCACGCTCGTTGGCTACCTTTACACAATAAAAAAGTAAACCATTAAATTACTGTTTAAAAATATTTCTAAACATATACTTTCAAATGACGTCACCTAGTTATTAAAGAAAACACAACATAACATAAAACTACATTCCAATCTCCAAATCACCATTTTTGGTAGCTACGGAACCCTTCGTTTGCCACTCCGTGTCACAATTGGCCCATAATTTACTGGATATTTCATTGGAGTTACAACAGACACTTGATACCATACGCGAACACGAACAACTTATACACTCATAGCCCCACAGTAGCCATGGACACACACAAGACGTATGCACATACATCCAGACACAAAACAGAAATATAAATTCATCATTCAAATTTCTGTTTGGCCTGGAATCAAACCTGGGGCCCATTTCCCGCCAGACCGGTATTGTGACCGCTGCGCCACGCGGGTCGACACTGATGCCACTGATGCCATAAGAAAAGCTTAAGGGGGTATATAATTATATATATAATTACATAATTTTGACTGCTCCATTGGTGGTTTATACCTTCGGCTCGCGAGTTCGTTGGCGTTTGCTTGCCAATTGATCACACCCTTTAGCCATCTAAAAGTGAAGTTCTAACATTATACTTCATGCTAAGTGTAAGTCGTAGAATTACTCACTATACCCATTCATAGTCCCACTTTTGAACATGGTTGTTCTCTTGGAATAAACAAGAAAAATTTACGCCATAGTCAAATGCTAATTGATAAATTTAACACACCTATGCTGTAGGTTTTTTTCTCATGCGTTTTCCTCGCAAAGTTTTCCTTCACGGAAAAACAACTGATAAATATTTTCTGATAAGCATAGAAAACAATATTTACCTATAATCTGTGATATGGGGAATGGTAAGAATGCATGCTTAGTTTTTTAAATTTTATGCGTATTTAAATTAAATTATTATGTGTAAATCAGTAAAGGAAAACGTCGACTTACATGCCTAAGGGAGTATAAAACATCAATTGTGTGATTGTGTGGAGTCCACCAATTCGTAATGGTCAGCGCGGTGGTCTATGATTAAAAACCTTCTTATTGTAAGGACAGACTAGTACCCAGCAGTGGGACATTAATGGATTCTTTCCCTTGGATTTGAACCCGTGAAAGGATCCTTTTTTATAAGAAACTCTTAGGTTCATCAGAAGAGTCGAAGACTTCTAACTACTCTTTTATTTTGACAAGCACTTGTAATATATAAATGATTTTCCCTCCATGAGCACCCCACTATAGGTATTAGACCCTTAGCACCGTAATGTGGGACTGCCCATGACAGTCGAGGTATATATCAAGTTTATAGCCTCGACTAACATAATATTAAATAGAGAAATCGTGCGTTTTTATAGCCAAAGTCTAAATTATGATTTTGTAAAATGAATTCAGGGATTCAGCAACGTCGCTAAGAAAATGAAGACAAATTTTTTTCTTTTTATATGTTTTCCCATTTTTACATTATTCAAATTTAATAAATTTTGAATTACAGTATATGGCATATAGATTTAGATAATATATTTATTCTGACCGGTCCTAAACCCACAAATAGCAAATCTTTGTCGTGTAAAGGTGGCATACAAGCATAGAGTTCAACTGTTCGTAAGTGGTCAAGCAGCCTATGGACTTTTGTAATCAACCTCAAATACAATAAAATCATACTTGAGGTTGATAATAGATGCGTATAACTCGGCGGCTATACCAGGCGGTAGAACTCGTTTAATTGGACCGGGGAGGTATCACCTCCGTGAAGCAATTCTTGTGTTGCACTTTGGAGAGGCGAGGTTGCCGGCTATACTTACGCACGAGACGAACATGTTAATCCTCAGGGGTAGCAACGCATCTGTGATGAAACTAAGGTATTTTAATTGTGCTTAAAGGTAACCAAAAGCGCCAAAAGAACTTCAAAACACATAATTTCCATTGTACCAGCACTGGCGCCAATCGATATTGACCCAGACTGAAGTCGAGCTGTGCACACTACATATCGAGATTGGCACTATGCTATTTTTAGCAGCACATTAACATATTAAGCTATTTTAATAAACCAGTTTGTTGTAGTTTTATAAGAGTTATTTTAGACCATGCATAACAAGAAAGGTGGAAGTTCTAATTTCATATGTATCATATTTATTGTAATAATTTAATTATGTAACTAACCATATTTTACTTTTTAGTTAAAGTCGATTCTATATCCTTATAAAAATATTATTACTATTTTATACAGGCCTGGGGTGTGTAATTAGACTACTAGTGTGTACTAGAAGTAGTCCTCGGTCATATGTATTATTTTCAACTATTGCAATATGCTGGCGAATTCACTATTTACTTGTAATCTCGACCAAAAAAATTACAAAACCTAGCTACTTTACTCCCTCACTACTAGGCGTGTGAGGTTTTAAGCTACTAAACTAAATACGAGGTCATAGTGTGTCCTACAAACTATTAAACTAGCCCCCAGTATATCGTTACTTTATTAACCGACTTCAAAAAGGAGGAAATATGTTCGTCTCTAAGTTTTGAAGTATTTTTAGTATATATTTTTTTCCATTACCAAAAAAAAGACAAAACAACACGCGGTTATTTGTTGTTGCCTACAGAGCGAGAAGAAAGTTTTGAGTGTCACCGACACTAGAACATACTAACTCACCCGGTTTTCCTCACCGACTGTTTGCGTTGAAAATTCGCTTATTTTCGTCAAACCTTAACCTATGTTAAGGCGCAGGAATGTTTATAATAAACTATTGTTTATGTTTATTAAATGTTATTACGTTTACATACAGGAAAACGGTGGATTTATACTAACAATAATAAAAGCAAATAAAGGCTGGTTGATAAGACATGTGTGTCTTTAATATTTACTTTAATCGCAATTTTATACACCTAGACTGTAATCGAAACGGCACAATATGTGCGTAATGATAAGACCAACATTTGCTCAGGAGTTATAGAGATTACCTCTACCAAACACACAAATTAATTTGCCAAATATATTAACTATCTTCTGAATTATTGTTATGTGAAATTTTATAGCGAATACCTGCCTATTTTTATCCTAAATGAATGATATGATTCTAGATTATTGTAGAAATGACAATAAGATGTACCAAGTACGAGGTGGGCCTGCACAGTATTTATTCTACAAATGGCGTTAAACCAATGTATTTGTACATATTTTAGATAGGTATATTTTTAAGAATATATAGATAATTAATATCGAAACACTTTGTATATTAAACTATATCATGCCAATTGAGATGATTCTTTCTTATTACATAGGTCTTAATTCTGGTGTTACTCCTATTTATCTAAACTAAAAAAGCCACCACCAAGTTTGTCAAAATTGGGGATACACAAAGTTAAAATTGGCTTACAATTTTGGAACAAAGTTCCTTATCGCACATTGCGAAGGAGGCTAGACGGAAAAAAATCAGACGAAAAGTTGTCACGACACTTTTTGGCCACGCGACGCGCGCGT
>DWNR01004016.1:0-11242 GCA_018250455.1 Polygonus leo
CTTCTCCATATAAATATTTATCCATATTAATCTATCCATATTATTTTTCCATATTAATCTATCTATATTCTCTAAAAAGGGGTACAAAGTTTTCGCTTTACTTATTAATCTATAGATGTAACATTTATTTTTGATATCGCAAGTGAGTAACTCATATGAACATAATCGAGCAGGTGAACGACCAAATAGATTAATGAAACACGGTCAAGTGCGAGATGCCGTAGTTATTCATCGTATCTTTATAGTTTATTAATAACGGGGTTCTGCTAAACACTCATCTTGCGTGTATGTCACTTTAATTTTTCTTTTTAAGGAGAATTAGAAGTTATTTTTATCCCCTGTATCAGTTTTAGATAAATCCTAAATGTTTGTCTAAAAGTCTTGAATAATAGCCAAGATTACCCCTACAGAAAAAAAAATGTATAATTTGAGAAAAATACTAATAATGAATGGAATTTGCACAGTTCCCGTACCAATAAGCTTAACTAAAATGTATAATAACATCTGTACATTATAATCACTCCATTTAACATGTAAGAAAAACACTTATTTCATTTTGGTTAATTTTAATTTTGCGTGTTCGTTTTTTGTCGCTTAGCAATATATTCTTGAAGAGGAAAGTTGTATGATTGATTACTGTATGTCGCTTTCTTTCATAGTTTGAGAAAGAGAGACATTATGAATTTTTTGGTTCCTCATATTTATTAGCCGAACTTTCGGGGTCATTAGATTTAAAAACTTGACCGATATATACCGAATAAATGACGAAACAATCAACGTTTTCTTTTTGTAAAAACAATAAGATTCAAATGTAAGAAATATATTTTAAATTTATAAATTTGTGTAATGTTTTGGGTTGCGTATGCGGCACAACTAATTGCGGCCATGCTAATTAACTAACAAGAGTAAGTAAAATATTTGCACGGCGAAGATTGCGCGCGTAATCAAAACATGCAACAGTGATAAGGAGATAAGTTATAGCGCTACCGACCTAGGGTGGATCCCGAGTCGCAGAGGCTGGTTCCTGCAGGCTATTCGATCACTGCCACTTAACATTCACTCATCACGTTTGTTATCGAGATATTCGCGTTAGCGTGTTTTCGGTCGCGGGTCGTCGCGCGGCAGGTGCGTCCGCCGCAGCATCCGCAGCGGCTCTGGCGCTCGCCGGTGGCGACACGCCCCGTGCGTACGCGCACCTCCCCGCCTGCCTCCGCACTGAAGCCTTGCGATGCGCCTTTTCAGCAGTTTTCCACGCTTGGTTGTGCTTTCTTCGCGTTTTGTCTTGAAGCTGGTTACGTTCCTCTTTTGCTTTGTTTGTTAGGTTTTTTTTTAAATTACTATTAAAAAAAAAACCTAACACCAGTTACTACTGGTATTGTAAATCCTATTTTTATTTAAAAAGTACACATGGATAATGTTAGAAAGATTTTACCCACTTTTTAAATGTATCGAATTCTAGTTATACATTTTATAATTATTAATTTATGTTGTCCGATTTATATAAGTATTCCTAGGTATACTTATAAGAATCCTACCCGGCACCTAGGTAATCTGTATATAATCGCTTTTGTCGTGTTTTGTTAACCTTAACCAACAAGTCTGTTTTCGAGGAAAATCAGCAAAGGTTATCAAATCTTTTGAGTGCGGACCATAAATAGAGATTGGGTCGCGTAGCTGAATCTGGGATGAAGCGCGTGAGAAAGTTCGTCGGCGACAGCCCATAAATCGTCTATCGGACTGTACTAAATGAATCCCTTGATTAGATGCTAATTAAAAAGAAAAGAAGAAATCTTTGTGCCCGACTCTCTTTACGGTGAAACGGTGTCACATCTGAACACATGCTCTCCAACAGTAACGTTCGGACACTCGTCGCTTGCGTCACGTCGCGTCGTTAATAATAAGTATTCAAATTACTATCGATCATCTCAATCAATATTAGTTCTGTAGCTACTTTCAGTTTCATAAATTGACTTTCTCTTATCGATTGCACGATGCGTA
The DNA here is from genome assembly GCA_018250455.1 of Polygonus leo. NCBI lineage: Eukaryota > Metazoa > Arthropoda > Insecta > Lepidoptera > Hesperiidae > Polygonus > Polygonus leo. The sequence continues at coordinate 1,999 of DWNR01004016.1, forward strand.
TGAAGATTCTTAAGCGGTTACCGGCAAGTCAAAGTCAATTTCTAAGCACACGCATGCGGTGTACCACAGATATGGAGAGAACCACTACCATATTCATCAATGTGTGTTCGGCAATTTGCGACATCGCCTGACGGCCATAATTTGATGAGGCATAGGTTTCTATCATAAATCAAAATGTGACATAATAATATAAAACTTGGAAAAGCATTTCATCGCAGATTTACGAAAGGGCCTGTCGTGTTTGTGAAAGTGTTTGATTGGTTGTGATACTCTATCTATCTTTTTAAAATCTATCACAGTGTATTTATAGCACGTCAATTAATTTACGGTATTCAATTCGTTTACACATTCTAACCAACCGTAACCAACAATGGTTGATGGGTGTAAAGATAATTGCATGAGTTAGATGTTCATTAACGTCAGTATATTACGTATAATTGGACCACAATCCGTGGCAGAAGGTAGAGTTCACCGTTTAACGCTGTTACGGTGTTAATTTTTTCCAACCTCACTTGAAGGGTCAGGTTAGTTCAGTAATTGTTATGTTAACAACATCTATTGTATTTTGAGCATTAGCACTTAATATACTCGGTATTTGCATTATAATTGTCTTATGTAATTCAGTATATTTGAAGTGTTACGGAGTTTCATGCAACACTTCGGACGGTGAAACTGCTGTTTGTGAAGTTATTTAAACGGTACCACCGTTTCGTGAGAAGTTATAATTCAGAGATCATTTTGCATCTAAAATATTTTACATTTAACTTAAATACTTTCGTTGTTAAATTATTTTCCAAATTTTTTACTCGGGATGTTTTATTACTAAGGACATAATTTCATTTTAAAAACTGTAATTTTATGAAATAATATTCGATGTGAGCTTTCGCATATAATGATTTCGTTAAAGTTATATACATTTTGAGGTATGAAATGTTGACAAACAAAACTGTGCTGATATAAGTGCTCAATCATTTCAATGTAATTATGGGTCATCGTGACTACATTACTCATGAATGCGGTAGAGTTGGGTCCCTTTAATCAAATAAGACAAGTGATGGCAGCGAGCAGTTGGGACGCAATTCTGGCCTTATTAGGGTTCCGTAACTAAAGGGTGCCATCGGGACCCTGTTACTAAGACTTGTCTGTTCGCCAGTCCGTCCATCCGTTATGCGTCCTTCCATCGTTGTCTTATCGTTGTAGTCGTGTCACAGGGCTCTATCTTATGAACCGTTATAAGCAGATACATGAAATTTTCAATTATTTCTATAGCTGCTATAATAGCAAATACTAAGATTAAAAAAAAATGAAAACAAAAAGGGCCCCTCATACAAGCAATTTTCACGATTTTCTAAACTTAACTTTCGAACCATAACTGTTTAAGTCTAGAAATTTTAATAGTATATCCATGGCCGCTAAAAATGAAAAAAAATGTAGACGTGGGTCCCACAGTACAAGAAAATGGCATTTTCTCGTACTGTGGGACCCACAACACAATCTGTGCAGAACCCTTCATGTGCGCCCGACCCTAACATGACCGTTTGCTGCAATTAAACAATTACAATTTTCGATTACCGCGAAGCGTGACTGCAGCGGACTGTGCGCGCATACGGGTTTTGTGGGTTTTGCGCCGACGCACCCGCGGGGTGAGTGAGGGTGGCCGATTGGTTTTTGCCAAGCTGTCCAGCCAAGGTCCCACTTGCATCGGTCCGCAATTAGGTAGCCAGGACGTCAAACCTTAAAGTTGGACAGAATAGTTAGTATGTATCGACATTTAGGCAAAAAGGCCGGACACCCTAAGTTATTAAGAGATTGTGTCTCAGTATTAATACAATAAAAATGGTGATAGTATTAGGCGCTCGTGCTTCTAAGGTGCGAGATGACAGGTCAAATGTAAAAAGCCTAACGAAAGCCACGCCACCGAGACACCGACAAATCACCCGGACTCACATTATGTATTTCGATGGCCGCTATAATAACAAATATTATATAAAAAGGTGAATATAGACGTTGTTTCCACAATTAAAGAAAGTGGATATTTCAACATTATTTCTGAAATTGCGTAAAAGACAACAATTTTATTGGTCACAATGCAATCTGTACGGAACCCTTCGTACGCACCCGACTCTAACTTGACCGTTTGTTGCAATTAGTCAATTACAATTTTCGATTACCGCGAAGCGTGTCTGCAGCGGACTGTGCACGCATACAGGTTTTGTGGGTTTTGCGCCGACGCACCCGCGGGGTGAATGCGGGTGGCCGATTGGTTTTTGCCAAGCTGTCCAGCCAAGGTCCCACTTGCATCTGTCCGCAATTAGAGTAGCCAGAACGTCAAACCTAAAAGCCGGACAGACGTGCCAGTGTGACCGGACATTTGGACAGAAAGGCCGGACAACCCGAATTTTTACGATTTTGTTTCTTAATATTACTAAGACAAAAACGGTGACAGCGCTTGGCGCTCGTGCTTTCAAGGTGCTAGATGAGAGTCAAATGAAAAAAGCCTAACGAAGGCCGGGCAAGCCGGACACAGTTTATTTCAACGGACCAGCTTTCAAAAATCCTAATCTAGCCTCACCTAGCCTAGCCGGACAAATCCGGCTTAATCCAGTGGCCTGGCAACTCTACACGCATTGTTTCCCTCAGGGCACCACAATACCACAATGAGCAGAGGTGGTGCTATAGGAAATTATTCAATTATCATATTATGATCTATATACAGCTTTATGTTGATAAATAAATTTAAATTAATCCTTAACTTATAAAGATGGTATAGGTGTTTTTAAGAAATGTTTTGCTGAACTGTATTTTGAAGGACAATATTATGTCTTCGTGAGATATGTTGCATGCGCATTGTTTATGTTCCAGTGATTCATGAAAATTTTTAAGAACCTTTATATCTTTCGCCCTTATTTTTACGATTAACTCCGATCAGAGACATTTAAATAATCAAAGGTTTTTATTTGCCTTTCATTACGTCTTCTTTGTTCGACATTACGTTCTTATTGGGGCTTCACAGTCAAATAGCTATAAACGGGCTCTTAAATTTATTCTTGTGAGTCCTATGAAATGACTCCTTTTTGTCCGTTTAAATTCAGAAATTTTATTCCAAAAATGCTGTTACCACGAATATTGTGAGATAATTGTACAAATGGGTACCTGGAAACGATGTTTTTGTTACTTGTTTTATTTTGCAAGTGTAGTGTTAGATGTTTTGCAACAAGACAACAGATTTGTATTGCCGGGTGCATGAGTTGTCTTCAGCTGCGAAAATACTTGTAACATTAATCCCATGATATATTGACCTGTTAGTTGGCTTGATTAAGTCCGTCTCGTGTTCGCTACTGACCGATAAACAATAAATCAATTTATGCTAAACGCTCCTAGTTGACTGCCGGTCACCGACTCGCCTGCAGCCTATTAGTGTAGTATCGTGGTTGGCCACGACCGCATGAGCGTTTTCCAAGATTTATAACTCACGTTCTAGAAAGCTCGTGCCATAAGCTCTGTTATCGACGAGATTGATATTGTGTGTTCTGGGTAGCTGAATTATAACCTCGATCTCAATCTGCGCCAAACACGATATTTACATTTGAAATGTTTACGTACTTCTGGATTAGAAATCGACACATTAGGAAAATTGGTACATTTTATTTCAGACCATATCTCGTTCCGGTAGAGAAACCTGTCGAAAGATGTTCTTCAATATGAACACAAAATGTCGTTGTGTGTAAAGATAACCGACGGATGAAGTACGCACAACGCTAGCTTTAGTACTGAAAGCTACTTGTTGGACTTATAGCATATTATTATTTATCTATATCTTAACAGCGTTATTCATTAATTATTTTACTGCCATCTAAATTCATTTCCGTATCTAGTAAGTACAAATTTGGTAAAAATTTCAAGTGTCCTAATATGGTCTAAAAAGTAATTTAAAAAATATTTTATAGCGGACATAGGAACACTTTAAAATATTTCAATTGCTTTTAGTACGGTTCAAACGATACATCTGTGGCAGACGATTGGAAGGTCCGACAACGAAATATTAGTCATATCGTACTGTTGGCACCCATTGGGTCCGAAAGCTTAAAAAGTTGTATTTGAAAATAAAGGAGAAATTACATTCTTGAACGCATCGAATTGACGTTTATGATGACTAATTCAGTTTTATGACTTCACTTATCTTTGCCAATTTCACATTGTAAATTATAAATATACGTTAGCTTTGCCCGCGACTGTGTCTGTGTGGTGGGCATTCCATATTTTACACTTTATATGATAGGTAGGTAGTTGCCAGGTGGTAGCACTTGTACACGGAGCGCCCAGGGCGGTATCACCGCTACATGGCAGTGACCACTTACCTTCAGGTGGACATGTACATTTGCTATTTCTATAGAAAATAACTTGTCAAAAGTATTATTAATAAACGAATTAAGCAAATTCCTGTGACGAAAATTAGATTCGTTTTAGGTCTGATATTTTCAACAAATCTATATCACAGTGTAGTTCCTGTAATAACAGCGCAAAAACTGACAGCCGTACTCAATGAACTCAATGTACATTAATTATAATAGTTAATTTATTCTATGTAAGTTAGTTTACTGTGTGTAATTATCTGATTCAAATTTATAGTCCGCTCCGGTTACTTTGTATTTAAGCCAATACGATTGCGCATGGGATGAGGTAGCAATTATTTATCTTCCATTATTCATTCGCATTTCGAACACAACATTTCCTAACCTTAAACGGATATCTACAAATTGAAAGTGCGCCTTGTTAGCAAACCATTTATATCAATAGCTGCCCATTGAGTTATGGTATCTCTGTAGCATTACCGAGATTTTGCAGAATTGCGCTCACATTCAGCGATTTATCTAGATTAATTATTCTAATTGCCACCGAATTACGTCATCGAATAGGATAAATAGCACGATTGTTTATGTCGATTGTACATGAATTTGACGTTTTATCAACAAGCAGCATTCTTGTTACATTTCTAAGTAAATTTTATGAAGTAAGCAGGTAATAAAGCAAAGGCTAGTGCGGTATGAAATTATGGTAATACTGTTATTTCTGAACTCGGTTGTGTGTTTCTCAAAAAGCCCCTTACTTAATTACGAATACTAATGGAGCATTGCGAAGTGTATTTTCACTTTACGAGCCACTGTAACTCGAGCGCCAATGGGATTTTTAATTTACTTAACCCAAATATTGCATTATGCTGTGCCCCTGTCGATGTGCCGTCGAGATTTTATAGAGCTCGTAAAATTGGATGTTTCCTGATTGATATTGCACTTCAGAATATTGCCTCGCTTGAGAGATACAATGTTTCATGCATCTTTTATGTGCTGTTTATTTATCGTGGATATAATTAGTTTTACGTCAATATACACCTTTATTGAACAACTTGTAATTAATGTTAAACAGTTCAATAAATTCAACATTCGCACGTATCTATAAACACGTTGTAATATGCGTTATAAACACGCCCATAATCGTATGCAAAACGCTTAAATTGTTTCGATTTGATTGCAGATTAGATTGGACAAGTTTTAATTAAAAGATATTTTAGCAGCTTTAGCCAACCGTGTGAATGATTAATACGCAGATATAAACAAAATAGTAGAAGTTGAGTTACCCGAATAGTTAGTTATCTTCAGCAAACCGGTCAAGGATATTGTAGCTATATGTTAAATTCATACAAGTTTATGACAAAGCAATTGCATCGTGTATTATTGTTTTTATATCGCTTCGGGGAACTTGGAGTTTGCAAACAGTAGTAAAAATTTTGCAACCAGATGATTTGATCGAATGTTTTTTAATCAACGACACTCGAGGCTTTAATAATACGATCATAGAGATCATAGTTACGCAACGCAGGGTTGTTTCAAAGTAAGTTAATGTTTAAGTATTCGTATTCTTTTAGTTTGTAAATACTTTTCAAAGTAATACTGGCAGTAAGTATATTTTGATAACACTGAATTGAAATTTGTGTGTAACAATAAGAAATAAATGTTTTCTGCAGCATATTGCTACGATTGCTAATACGAAGCTTTACCATCTTTGACAGACGGATACAACGTTGACATCGTTGAAAGATACAATATGACTATTGCATAGGCAGTAAGTACTCTTTGACTCTCGTGGGAATCGCGCTCGGACCAGCGCAGCGCTGAGTTTGATTAGCTCTGTACACGTGCGCTGCGACGAGTTCTCTTACCTCGTAAATCTCTATCGAATTTCATATATACGTAGCTGTATAAAAGTAAAGTTCTTTTAGATCGTAGCTTTGATCACCATTTCGCTTCCATTTTAGTACTAGCGCATTGCTCTGATCGACGAAAACATAATCATGCCCCAAAATAGAAACTACAAAACCGTTCTATTGCGTTCTTTGAAAGCTCGCACTTGTAATGCAATATCGAACCCGTAATATCTTGTAACGTTTAGTTGGAAAGTTTTATTATAGAGACGTTGTATTGCCTTTCCTTGATGAAGACCGATAGACACATTCGCAACATAATCGTAAAACGTCGTCATAAAAGTAATGAATAATCTATAATCCAATAAAATATGAGCTGATACCATCTTAGTCGTGTTTAAATTCGAAAGTAAGGGAGATTTCCCTTCACTATACAAGCAAGACATATATCAGTTTAATAAAACAAAGTTAAGCTTGATGATGAATAAGTTTTGAGATAGATACTGATTGAGAAAAAAAATCTTGAGTATGTAAAGTTCACTTTATTTTTTGTATCAAAATAATTACGCTTCGAGTGTGTAAAAAATAATTTGTATTGTAGTTTCGTATGCCTAATAATAATTCGTTACTATGGGGACCATAGTAACGAATTATTATTACAGTATTATTACTAACGAATTATTATTACATTATTGTACAGTAACACTACGAGTAAGTATGTAGGTGCTTTGGAAACCACAAGAGTATCTGTGTTGATTATTTTTTTTTGTATCTGTTCCCATTCTATGCCGGACAAAGGCCAGACAATAAGAAAAACACGGAGCTTTTCTTTTGTCGTAACTACCTTGGCCCTGCGTATGCGCATCTGCGCCACTATCACTTGATTGACGTGTTTGTTCTACTTAATTGCTTCTGTAATAGGATTCAATTTTTATTGAGTTTTTTATGACCCGTCTATTCTTCGTATAAGGTATAAGATATAGGTACCTACGGCGCGATCCATTTTATGTACTGACTTGAAAATTTATATAGGCCCGCCTTAGTATTCCGTAGAGCTGTATAATTTGACATGACGTTTTATAGCGGGCAATTATATACGCATAACGTAGTCACAATTTGCATTAAAATTCGTGGGTTACGTGAGCATACCAGCGCGGGGTGACCCGCATGCTTCACTGTAGGCTAAATTGTCACTCGCTTCGACTTAGCTTATCAGTCTGTAAATAGTCTCAGTATGAATTCAAGTTATTGGTTCTATAACTTATTTAATTACATTATATAATAAAATTTAATTTTAACATTATAATATAATATTATTTAACATTAATTGAAATTGACACTCGGTAAGTGATTTTCAACAATAAATAGTAATAGCTTATTTATAAGCTCTTAAAAGGTCATTCGGCTTACACGAATTCAATAATACAATCACAATACTAAGTGGTAAAAAGCCTTAGTGCAAGGATTGCATTGCTAACGCGCTTCTCATTTCGTCTCCACAATAGCATTGTCTGAACCTTTTCCATTTAAGTAAACTTCAAATAACATTGTAATCCTGCAGTGAGCAATTTAAATTAGGTACAATGCAAACTGTTTGCTTCACTTACAAGACTCAATTAAGTTTATTGTATTTTCACTCACTTTATTGCATTCTCCTGAAATAGGTACTAGGAATAGTACAGTATCTTTTATTAAACGATGGAATTTAGCCGAAGATTTCTTGAAGAGAGACGCTAATTAATGGTCAGTAAAAGTGCGTCTGTTCCCAGTAATCGCATCAAGCTTTGATGATGAGTGATCGTATGGCTTTGGTGTAGCTATTAGATTCAGCCATATTAGGTACTAAAGCCAGTATGAATCGCATTCTGAGTTTTCCTTCGCAAGTGCTATAATTGTTATCGTTTGTCCAATTGTCTTAATCTAGGAAGTAGCAAATTTATTAGCGTGAAACTATTTTTGCAGGAGTTAAATATGCAGTATCCTTTTCTAAACATTCATCAGTCTGTTACTACGAACTCCAAACGCTAAATTTGTAGGCCAATAAGTTTCGAGTTACGTTAAATAAATAAAAATAATATTCCATTGTAAAAAAGAACTTTCACGAAAACCATTTTATGTATTTCAACGACCGACACGATTTATTGACTACTAAAATAGCTTATTCATATTTAAATGGATGTCGTGTTATGGATGCAATAATTTAGTTGCGAGTTAGTAGCATAGGACGTAGCTCTGCGTATTAAAACGCATAAGATTTGCATTTTTGTCTCCGAGAAAGACATTATTCACCTGTTTTATAAGCCGACCTCGTAAGTGTAAAGTGAATATCAATTATACGCCTGCCGTCCATTGAACGGATAAGCGTGGATAACCATGCGTTGGGGTCATTTAAATCCCCCTTAGTGCAATAGTATTCGCAAATTGTTCCGTCAATTAGGATTTGCTTTAACGTACGTGACTCGTGAATGATGATCATCACACGCACAAAGCGGTAACATTCAGCAATTTTATCCCCGCAGTTACGAAAACTGCGCGTCACCATATTCGTAGCCATTATGATTCCCCTATTTGTAGATGTTTTGTATGTGACGTCTGGTTATTCGTTAGCGTGACGCAGTCTTTGAACTAGCAAATGGAGAGAAATCTTTGCTGATGATCAAAACGGAGATTCTTTGAAGATCCCATTACGCAGTTTTGAAAGAAACTCGTGGGTAAAAAGGGGCGGATGAGAAGAACAAAGCTTGACAAATCTAACTCAGTCTTATTTGGTATTGATACGGATGTCCAGTGGCAGCAGTGAACACTTGCAATCACATGGAATGCAACTCGTTACATACTTCAATTTACTAAAAAAAATGTAGTAGGGCGGTTCTGATTAATGGCGGGAAGACGCGCGGTCTACTTTGTGGTTCGGTCGAGTGTAGGCATCCTTGATATCGTGACCGCAAACATCGATCCAGACATGCAAACCTGGAGTAGTATTCACTAAGGGCCAAACGTAATCCGCAGCGCTGGAACAGCGACGAGATATTAGATTGTTATTCA
>DWNR01004017.1:0-11241 GCA_018250455.1 Polygonus leo
CACAATAAATTGCTTCACGGAGGATTGTGAGGGTGGCGGTGGTACCTCCCCGGTCGAACTAGATGAGTTCTACCACCTTGTAAACCATTAACAGTCACAATATATACAATGTAACCAAAAATACAAAATTATCCATTTATTTTGATTTATTGTAGTTACAAGTTAGGTAAATGTAAAAATTATAATTTCATATCTCCACGATACTTCACAGTTTTTGATATTTAAGTACCTTATTGACTCTCTCGAGTCCAAGATGTTGTCTGACCCGGCCATTTGGAAGGCTTACATGGGGATACAGGTCCAAAACAGAGGCTCCTTTGAGGCACTTCAATATGATTTATGCTGTACGCAATATTTTAAGTACTACAAAGTATTATAATGTATTAAAAGCTGATCTAGCAGACGTTGTCATGCCACCATTTTTCAATCTATTATGAAAAAAATGAGGCCATTAATCGAAATAAAATATAGCATATATTTTAAATTGGATAAAGTTACATATCTATGCGAAATTTCATTAACATTAATCTGGTATTTCGTAAATTAGCCCGGACAAACATTGTGATAGCAGATTTTTATATATAAAGATTATATGTTTGTATGAGAATATAAACGCAGAGAGTTTTGCTCTATGTAGGTAGAAAAGGCTGCAAATAATTACAGTCTTCTCCAGAACACAAGGAAACGTCGCGAACTTTCTTTGAAAAAAGATCATTTCTCGTTTTTTTCACGCGTCAGCGACAACGCTCTAAAAGCGATAACGAAAATAGCGTTTAACCTTGAACAGGATTGTGTCATGCCAGTCACAGTCTTATGTCTACACAATAAGGGTTAAATTCCCGCAATGAGGTATCAGGAGTAGCTGGTCGATGAGCGGGGTAGTAGTTAATGTGTGTTGGGCGATAAGGGCTGTAATTGGGAACTTGACTGATGATTGCAGTATTAGATTTGCATAATCTAAACGCGGGTACAGATTACCTAGAAGATACATGAGTTTAACGAGTGAATATGTTAGTGGGATCAAGATTCCGTAGTCGATTTAAGTTGCGTTTATTAGCGAGCGCCGAGGATCAAGAATGATCGAGCCGTACGTTAGGTCCAATTACGTTACTAATGAACGTTTTGTCATAGTTCCGGTATTATTTAGGCAAAGATAATAGGACGAAACGAGACATATAGAAAAAATAAAAATACACTAGTAATTTGCTAAATTTAATAAAAAAACTGTTTTTTTATGGAGCAACTAGGTGCTGACTGGGTTTGGACTTTAAAATTGGGTTTTGAATAAAACATGGGATAAAAAGTTAATTATGTTAATCTAGGTTATAAACTACTGTTGTATTAAATTTAATTGAGAATCCGTTCAGCCATCCTTGCATTCAAACATATCGTAGCAAACGTCCAAATACAAATCTTTCTTCATTTCACATCTTCAATATCACAACTATTATAATATCAATATCAATAATAGGTCTCCTCTGTAAAGCAATTTATTGTGTTTCGGGTTACCGTCTACACTTACACACGAGGCGAAAGTTTTAGTCCTCATGGGTTTCCATCTGCGGTAACCCACCATAGGTATGTTTTTCATCGTATTTAGGATCGATTACTATTGTCCATGGATGTCAGTAACCACTTATCGTCAGGTGGATTCCTGCCCTCTAGGTACCATTAAACAATAAAACCATTACCGAGTTAGGTAAGAATAAGGCTGTGTGTGGTAAGAACAATACAGTATGCTACACGCGGTACGAAACGTGCTAAGACGCACATAGGTGCTCGTGACAGCTGAAGACAGATTGTGCCAACGCAAGCCGGCACCCATTGTATGGAGATGGACTAAGCTATTATTTTAAAAGAATATTCCATAAAACGAATAAAATAAATTGCCAATAAACGGTGCCAAGTGTTGCAGAAAAAGAAAAAAGATCTTTGGAAGAAGTAATTGATGAGAGAAGTATTTATATAAATTACTTATTTTATAAGGAAATCTAAACAATAATCGACGGACAAATAAGGGCAGAATTGGTAAAGGAAGATTTGCATAACTACTACATAATAAATTGCAGTGTATGGTGTACATTATACTTTTAACATAATAAAAAAATATATATTTACACAATATTTAAATACACTTATAGGGTTCAAAAGATATAATCTCGTGACAGAAGGACGGATTAACGAATGGACATTAGTAATAGAATTCCGTTTAATTTGTATACATAACTCCAAGAAGGTAAATATTATATCACTACATAGTATAAAATAAAGTCGCGTTCTTTGTCCCTATGACCCTATTTCCCTTTGTAAGCTTAAATCTTTAAAACTACGCAACGGATTTTGATGCCGTTTTTTTTAAATAGATAGAGTGATTGAAGAGGAAGGTTTATACGTATTATACGTTCACAGTTTTTCTGTAATGTATTCAGTATCGGCATTGATCACGTGCGGAGCCCGGGCGGGTCGCTAGTTAATAAATAAATAAACTCTCTCCATATCAACTTAGCACTTCCTTAAACGATTGCGGGAGACACGCGTGTTCTATCACACAATCTCCTTTCAAAGGTATACATGTATTTTCAACACTTGAACCAATTATACCTCACTCCGTTTTCGGTCTTATGTCTTACGCAATTAAGCCTAGAATAGTATGTACACTGGTTCATTATAATTATCTGAATCATCAATGGGGCTACTTGACAATGTTGTTTTTCTGTTTTGTCGGTTTTGTTGTCTAAATTTCTTAATAGTATACAAAATATCGTTATAATAATAAATAATAGTAAATATAGTTTTGGTATTAACTATTATGTAACTGAGTAGTAAAAAAATATATAATGGACTAATAAATATACTAGTTGACCCGATATACTTTTTTCTGATTTATAAATTATAAAAAAGCGATTTAAAAAATGGGGTTGCTAGTGGAAGGGTGCAAATTTAGGTGATTTTTTGATGACAAATCATAAAAATATGAGATCCAAAATTGGTCAAAGATTAAAAAAAATATATTTTGGATAGAGCGGACCTTAGGTACCTACCTTACCTAGAGGTATAAAAGTATATGAATGAGTTGAAGAGAACCTACCAAATACTTTGAATAAAAAGCTTAAAGATTGGCCAAACCATTTAGAAGGGCGATAACTAAAAATGAGATTTTTATACATTACATTTAAAACATGATATTCAAAATACTCATCAAGAACAAAGTCAAAATTCAGATCTTAAGAAACATAAATTATGCGTTAATCTTTAACCTTACCAAATAGCTTGAAAAAATCTTTTTATTGATACATATTATTAAAAAAACCTGAAACCCCTTATTGGAGCAACAGAGACTAAAACTAAAGTACGAACAAACGGTAAAATACGTGAGAATCCGCGCGACCAATTATTTTTTGCCGCTGTAAATTTGAGAATTACGAAATTCGAATCGTTTAAAGAGAAGGAATTATAGAAAAAGCTCTGCGCATCTTCAAAGGTGGGCTTCAACCCTTTGGGCAGGGGGTGAGGGGAGGGTACGCACAGTAATATAGAAAACTTGTGTTAGCCCAGTTCCGAGCCTTTGTAACATCATTTCGGCTCCCGGTATACTTGGACGGATAGATTTAGATACTTTATTGTTTATGCTGTTCTTTAAATAAGTTACTTTTTTGTTTACGCGACAATGCAAGGGTAATCATGTACATAAATGCTATATTAATTTTTCATACTCTATCTTTGTCATCCAACACGATTAATTGACGTTCAATTTTGCACTATTGATTCGTATTTTTTACTGTTATGAACATAGATTTTTTTATTGTTCATCTTAGTCGCCATGAAAGGCACTTTTAAATTATTTACATTCGTAATATGTTTATAAACTTTAATAATGTAAATGTGCAAAATATACTTTATTAATTATAAAGTATATTTTGAACACATACACATAAAACCTGTGTCCTACTAAGCTTCCTTGTTACAGCCAATTAGTCACTCATTAAAAGTTGATAAAAAATACAAAAGTAATATATTTCAAAATGCCAAGTATCAAGACTGTTTTCACGACAGTGAGCTTTATAATTTAAGAAGAAGAAACAGGCCATAAGAAATAAATGTAAAGAAGGAGAAGAAACGTTCGGAGCCCGAAAGGGATGAAAGGGGTGCGAAACACCCCCACCTGTACATATACGGCTATAGACGTTAAATACAAAACATTAATGATTGTAGCGCGGTTTGTTTGTTCGTTTTGGTTTTTATTTTGGTGCCAATATTTTTGGTTTAACTTTTAGGTTTGTTAAGGTTATTTATAGATAATATATTTTTGTATAGATAAGAAAGGCCAATTAGTAGAAGATTTTTAGTAAAAACATATTTACATAATATAATATAATATAGAAATAAAGAAAAAAAAGCATATGCCTAAATCACGAAGACTTCCTGCATGAAGAGTTATTAAAGATTTAAGAGTACAAAGAGTATATTTTATTTTTATTAATAATAATTAACAGGAGCACAATAATATTTAAATAGAGCTAAATCATGAGCGGCAGATCTACATATTAATATATAACATATCAATAAATTGATTTATCGTAATAGTTCACGATTCCACAATTTATACTATAATATCAGGTTATTAAACATACATAAAGTATTAAGTAACATGTAAAATACATCTAAGTACTATTTTAATAGAACCACTAGTAACACAAAACAGTAAACATTTTAGGTTTACAAACAAATAATGAAACAGGCAAAACCACGGCACAACAGCTACCTCGTTCATCAATGTGGTAGTGCCAATTGCTTGTGTTAGTGAATTTTTGCTCGCGCATAAATCGTAAGCATGTTTTAGAAGTCCTTTGTTTCATTACGGACGGGGTCGTTGCCAAATTGTTTTTAGCCAGTGTATTGATTGCTTGAAATTTGTAACAGGATTACGTGTTATTTTATGTAGCAAAGCGGAATTTTCTTATACGTAAGTATGGTTTTTTATCGTATAAAGGTAGCAAACGAGCGTACAGTCCACCTGATGGTAAGTGGTCACTGCCGCCCATGGACATCAGTATCTTCCCCAAGTACGATTAGATCATGTATGAAGCATGCTTGCCTAATCTTAGATTGTTAGGTTATATAAGGTTATAAAAGTAACTGAAACTATTTTGAATCTATGTTGTATTTATTATGTTTTACGAAATCAGCATCGCAGTCCAAACCTTATGCTTATATGTAATAGATGAAAATGACCAAAAAAGGAAGTTTCTAAAGAGTTTTATGTATAGTTCTATAAATTTGGACAGTACTATTTTGGTATTTCTCCTGGTGTTTTTGCCTTAGTTTCGTAATTTACAATTGTCCTTATACTGGAATCAGTTTTCTTTACAGAATAAGAATAACTGAAGCTATAATACATTGCGCTGGCAAATTGCAAATTGTTAGACTTTTTCATAATCTCTAACGTATTTCTGGGAAGAAAATTTGCCTGACAATAATTTATTAATTCTCAATATTGATAAACTCTAAAGATGAGACACATATCAATATATTCTACAGGAAATAAAGCATCTTTGGATTTTTTTACTTTGAATGTATGTGAGCAGCTATATTCAAAGCTGTTAAGCAGTAACTACCCGCAATTAATCTTAGGGTAGTCACCATATGACGAACTGCGGATACTAAAAATACTTCAATGCACAAGGAATTGAAGAAATTGATACAATTTGATACATTTCGGTTAGGTAATTACAAATACATGTAATTACCAAACTAAGAACATGGAGAACAACCGATTTCCAAGCAAGATGACCTCACTTGTCAAAAGATCTTCCTTTACCAAGGAGCAATCAGCAACGCTTAGTATTGCGCCACCACCAGCAGTTATAAGAAGTATAGTAGATACGAAGCATTTGAATATCTATTCCTCCAAGTCCTATAACATTTGCCTTTAAAATGGCGTTAGTTGTTTCATTCGGGACGTTGAGTTAGATCTCTCAAACTGTTTTTACGACGCATATTGATTGCCGCCGAGTGAGTCGGGCTTTCTGTACATAGGGTCAAACATTAATTAGGCTCGCTCCACTCTCTGTATATGCTTTGTTTTATGTAATATTTCTAATATATTGTATTGTTCTTTTAAATCAGTTTTCTTTTGCGACTCCGCGCCATCAAATTATATGTCATTTGCTTTAGAATCAAGGAAAATAATTTCCAGCAGTAGACTCTATTAGAAATTATTTTCATTCATATTTGAATACAATGTAAAGTTGAAATTCATTACTGGAAGACATTATTTGAAATGGATTGTACCACAAGGGTCCATCTAGTGGTACTTTTGTTCCATCTAGTGGTCATTATGCTTGACTGTACTGCTGAAAGTAGATCATTATCTTCATAGGATGATGAGGCTGCCTATGCCTATATCTTATTCCTCATCTTCTTCAGATCATGAGTGTACATATGTCCTTAAGTTTTGGTCTTTCCTTTTGATTATTTAAACTTAATATCTTACGGGTCATCATAACATCCAGGGTCGTACAATTAGTTAACTCCTTAAATCAATTTCCAATTGGAATTCTGACGATGACTTCTGCATAGAAAAGCAAGTGAAATGAATTTAATTTCTAATAAGCATATAACGAGAACATCAAAATTGATAATGAATCTTTTATAAAAATGTCATACTGAATGTTACGAATATCTTGAAATCTATCTGAATCTAAGTTATTTAAAGGGGTAAAAGTACTATAATAGCACACATTTTCATTATTCTATAGGACCTTTTGCTAATTTTTCTTCAAGAAGAATGGAAACAATAGGAAACAATTTCCCTTACCCTTTTTGATTCGAAAATTCTTTTTCTTAACTGTCATAACAAATTATCATTGTCAATACAAAGATAAATAATTTGTTACTTTGCTGGTCACTTGCGATGATAGAATTTTGTATATTATTTTTTTTTGTATAATCAGACATATTTAATATTCACAATAATCAAATGCCTAGTTCTGGGTTTTATTTATAATTTTGTATCTACTTTTAGCCGTACACAGAACGTATTCTAAGTTTCAGGCCCTTTATGTTTTAAGTACTCAACTGATAATCATGACATTTTGAAGATACGTTGTTATAGGTACTGAAAAAACAAGATATAATTTTTACCCAGAAATCTTTGAGTTTATTTCCGCGGACTAGGAAAAAAAATCTTGTGACTAGTCAGGAAACGGGTTAGGTACAATTGTGGTGTAATAATAGATGATATTGCGAGGAAATTAATGAGCTGGAAAAGAAAATATCTAGAAAACTGACTAGGACTCGTTGCCCTTGTAAGATTCCAGTAAGAAAACATTGATTTACATAAAATGGAGCATATTCTAACACTCTGCTTCAAGACAAATTGGTAAAAAATTGGTAATTTTTGGTTGACCCTTGCTATTTCAAACGGAAAGAATTTTTGTCATTTCATCGCTGAAACCTTTCCATCAAAGAGAGTAAAATTAAAACAAGAATGTGAAATACTCGAAACGTATCGAAAAGCGATCCGAAAACGAATTACAGCCCTTTATCGTGAAAATTCCCATTTACTCCACAAACGCGTTCTACAAAGACATTGATGAAAAAAAACAGATGAAACTCTTCCAAGTATCCTCCAATCGAAATTCAATACCAATTAAAATGGTCCATTTTACCCCCACTTCCCAAGTTGTCAGTGGCCCTCGAGATAGTATTTAAATTAAGGAATATTCTCATTGAGTCGTCCCAAGCGACTCATTTAAATTAAGCTTTTTGAAAAAGTCTCATATCTTCTTTACCCGAGGCGCACCGGTACATCAAAGGGGGTGGGTGGTAACGGGGTAAGGTATTTTTCTTGGAGGGGAGGAGGGGGCAAAAATGCGTAGACTCACACATTTGTGCGTGAGTAAATACTAACGCACACAGATGCCCGGGTTGTATGTAAAACACTTTAAGAAGCGGCGAAGAAATGCGAGACGCTTAGCGGTCACAGGGTGCTCCTTATTTGAATTTATAGAATTTTTGTTTTCAATAGGATTCTCATTCATTTTTATATTTATGTGCAGACCATGTGAATTAAAGCTTACTGTAATAATTATGTTGATTTCACATTTTTAATTAATTTTTGACACATTTACTCAAGATAATATGTCGTTTTTTATTACGAGATAAAGTTAAGTAAATATGCACTGAGACCCTTTAAGTTTAGTTTAATAGGTAATTATTTTAAGGTTGCTTATTAAGTATTGTGAAATATATGAGAGACATTATACTTTTTATAAAAACAGAGTTAACAAATTTCAATTCAAATGTAAACTGGCCTTGACGAGTTAATATAGGTATATAGTATAAATCTTTTTAGAATATTTCTTTCATTGTAGCAAAATTAACGACATTGAATAATAAAAAATCTCATCAGACCCATTAATTTCCTATTTGAACTCGTTACAATTGGTGTTAATGAAACAAAAAACGTAATACCGTATTATTTCTTAATTTTTCTTTATCTAAACACCCTGTAGTGTGGGGGTAAAAGCGAAAGGGTTGCGGAGGCGATCGTCTCCCTGCGGGGTGTCCACCGCCTTCTTACAACCTTTTTACAGTGGGGGTGCAGAGTAAGCGATGATAGAGACTGCGGTACAACTGCCTTGTGAAGGTTTTATAGTCTGTGGAATTATTTAAATTTGTATCGAGACATACAATCGATTTCATTGGCCTAATTAAGATGACGATTAATCTGAAATGTGAAGTCCTAGACTGAACTGTGGTTTGTATGAAAAGTAACGCGAATAAGTAAGTTCAGGATATTAATGTGAAAAATATAAGAATATCTTACAAAGATAATCAATAAGATAATTATCTTGTCAAGAGTCTCCGAAATCGGCGTGTTTGTATGAGGAGAGTTATGAAAGTGGAAGAAGCTAGGCAAGTATGTCAGAACCGTGCCATTTGGCACTCGATACTCTCTGCCTACCCCGTTAGGGATTTGGCGTGAAGATATGTATGTATGTATGTATCTTACAAAGATGACCTTAATGACCTTTTTTACGTTATTACATTTTTTTTTACGTAATTACAAATTATAAAATCCGATCCGGATTGAATTTCATTCTATATAGTCTGTTTTAAATTAAAGTGCATATAAATAATTATAAATATGTTTAAAGAGGCTAAAAATAAGAGAGAGTTGGATTGTAATAGACATTTTTTTTTGTATAATTAGGTAAGTTTTTAAAATTTTAGACTCTGGAGAGGTTTTACATTGACTAATAGATTTATCCCATATGCAGGTGTTGGAAACTGGAGGTGAGAAAAGTAGAGATTACGTTAAAATTAAAACTTTCTGGGTCATATAAACTGTTTGCTATATTACGCCAATGCTATTGTTTAATTGGATATTAGTGATTTTGGATAAATTATAAACGAAACTTATACTTGTAAAGGACGCTCGAGCTCCAGACGTGTTATAAAAACTCGCGTGTATTTTGCCATTAAGGCAAGCAATTAAAGCTCGGAACTAAGACTGAAGGAGTATAGTATTTCCCTAGGCTAGGTCTGGAGGCCAGACTTGGTAGGAAATCACCCTTTGCCGAAAGTGCAATTCTGACATTATGTAAATAAACACAATCTCTATAAAGTTCTGACGATACTTTGTGAGGATACTTTCGTCATATAAAATTATTACAGCACGACTACGAGAAGGATGTAGGTTAGGGTCCTCTACGCTGTCCAGTGCAAATTGGTAGACTCTAAGCAACTGAGGTTTTATTATAATCTCTTCCTCATCCTCATCAGGATATTTCTTCACTGAAAAATAAGTGCTAGTAAATTTATAATTGTTTACTCGTATATTTCGGGTGCGTGTTATGTCCTAATTTGTAAGTATTTCGTTTCCAACAGAATACCTGCAGCAGAGCACATAATTAAACGATATTAATGTATCCTAACAGCATAATGAGAAAGAACTAAAAAGAATAATTAATCTGTATCGCCGTTCTCTCTGTCAGTAAGTCGTCGTCGCCAAGAATGTTGTATTAGCGTGGGGGTGGGGGGTAGGGGTGTAATTGCAAAATAAAATTAGCCGGAACGGGTACGTGCTCAATTTGCGCCTCCCAGCTCTGATTTGTTTTCGTTCCAACCATCCTACTGCCTGTATTCTCTGGGGATCCTTAGCCTATATATTATTGATCCAATGACTGTCCCCACCATATTGTTCCAGCGCTATGTCTTGTATTGTTTTGTTTATGTTTATTATTTCTAAGTGCTCTTTAGCATCGCCACACCTATTCCTGGTCTACAGCTGTGTTGGTACAACTGTGTGCTAGCTTGAACACGTACAGACTCACATGTATTTATTTTCTGTGATAGTAAAACGTGACTGTGTTTCTGTTCAATCAGGACACATAGTTGTCCCCAAACTGGCCACGTCGAAAGTCATAATCAAATCAGATATAGAGATACTTACTGGGTAAAACAAAAATTTTAGTAGCAATTTTTTTCTACCCAATTTGTAAACCATGCAAAGGATAGTGATGATATTTAACTTCATTCAGCCATGTATTTATGTTTATATTTATTGACACATTCACATTTATATTTGAACATTATTTAGGACCATATTATACTGACATTAGTCTCTGATTTGTAGTTACATAAACATATGAACTCACTTATCTCAATTGTGAAACTTTCGAAGAAGAAATAGAACTTATGTTATTTAAGCATTTAGAAAACAGAAATGTGTATTGTATATTTTAAATAAAATGACATAGATTAACAAACAACAAAACATACATTAAGCAATTGTATTCATTAGGATCTCGAACAAAGCTAGCTACAGATTCATGATGTAATGCCGGGCGTACTGGGCCCACTGTTGCGAATAGTAATGAGTCGTCAGCTTACCCCATTGCTTGTCTTGGAAGGCCACTCAACAAGATTTATATGGTTTTCTTGTCTTCAATCTAATACGAGGCAGCTATACCTAAAGTGACTTAACTGCTTTAGCGATTTTGACCTATTGACATATTCATTGGTATCTACAATACTGATTCTGTATCATACTTCTTCTTTAAACGTTATCCAGGATTTTAATTAAAAACCACATTTGTATGGGAATTAGCCTTCACATATTTTTGGCAGTTTTACTTATGTTATTCTTATCATATTAATAACAAGCAGTGCCCGCGGCTCCGCCCGCTACCCCTCCTTTTAGGGGTTGAATTTTTATGGCCTAAAACACGGCCG
>DWNR01004018.1:0-11239 GCA_018250455.1 Polygonus leo
ATCAAAATTTTAAATTATTTTATACTTTTTAGTGCATTTTGAAGTCGGTTTTATTTTTGTTTAAAAATTTTTATATCACATGATGATATACTTTTAACGACTTAGTTGACGTATATCTTCGAAACTATTTATCTGATTTTTGATCCATTGTTCTTTTCAACACTGTGTTTCATTCAGTAAACTATATGTTACTGGTTACGGTTAAAGTAGATCTTCCAATAAAATACACAAATATTTTTTTTTGACCTGATGTTTATAGGCCTCGCCTAATGGTCGTTACATCCCCTACTAAGCATAAATTTTATAAAACTATCCATATTGAGTGAATTTGTCTCACAAACAAGTCGGTGTTGAAGCGGCGTGTTTTCCTGGATACACTTCGGGTGTACCGAAGCAAATTAACGCTCAGGGGAAGCAACATATCTGTGGTCAGTCTCAGGTATAATTCAATCATAATTGGGACTGGTTATGAATGTCCAGCGGCGGTGGAGTGAAGGCTCCACTTAACACCAGGTGGACTGCAGACTTGTTTGCTAACTTTAGGAGGTTAGGAGAAAATAAATATATTACAGGAGTATACTTAGAACCTCATTCTTTTTGAGTCTCTTAAAAGGTGTTCATAGTGTATAATAGATTCGTGAAATATTTTATAATATAAATAAAATTGAATAATGTGTTTGATATTATTTAAATGCACAATTATAAACTTTAAGTAAATAGAACATTTTTTCTTATTAAATATATAAGTATAATTATTTTATTTCATAATGACGTTATCTATGTCTATAAATATAATAAAGCTAAAGAGGGTCGAAAGTCTGCACATGGAGGATATCCGAAAAATAGTTGTCACGTTGAACATGTTTCAACAGTTTTTAATTTTTGTCTGTTTGTCTGTTTATTTGATCGCGCATTGCGTAAAAATGGCTTAATGGATTTTGTTGCAAACTTGACTAATCTGTTGAGAAGACCCCGGCTAGGGTTTAGGCCACAATAATTCAACTCCTTAAAGGAGGAGTAGCCACTACGAGGCAGCGGGCTGAGCCGCGGGCACAGCTAGTATTATATAAAAATCAAAGTCGAGTAGTTACACCATTTATAATTCAAGTCGAAGCAGAAGATCTGCAGAAGTAGTATTACGAATCTAATTTTCTTACAATTTTGTAAACACAAACCTTTTCCACCACAAAGTTATTATACGCCTGGCAGGAAAACCACGCCATTTCAATGTATCAATCATATATTGGCGACAAACATAGCAAATCTGAGGAAATAGTTACAACCTCCGTTTGTGCCGCCTCCCCCGAGAACTATTTCCTGCTCGAGAGCTTGCTCAATGGCACCCCATTGTGCATAACACACTCATTGTTTGTCATGCGTTTACGAATACGAAGCATCAATTCAGAGTAATGTATGTATGTATGTATGTAGTATGAATGTATATATTTCTGAATGGAATGGAATAGACTACTTTTTATTCTAGGCTAGCTGTGAACGCGGCTGGCCCCGTGAAATTCGGTCCGCGTTCATATTGTATTATATAATTATGAAAATAAAATTGGCCTAAGTTACTCCTTATTTCATCAGCTTTCCGTTCCAGAGATTAGTGGGAACAAACAGACAGACAGACATACAGATAAAAACTAAAAAATGTTATTTTGGTATATGTACAGATACCAATACCAATACCAATCTTAGAGTACGGAACCCTAAAAATGTTTTCAATTCTATAGCAACTTTCTATCGTTGGTATTGATTCGTATGCAAATAGCCAGATATGCAAAAGCATGTATATAACAAGGAATGTAAGGATGCACAAAAAGTTGGGATGTCTTTTGTCGATGTGCGTTTTTAAATTATCACTTTCTTTTCGGTGAAGGAAATCATCGTGTAGAAGAAACCTATAGCCTAGAAGATTGTTAAAAAAATCTTCTAAGCGTATGAATTCCACCAATGACTCAACACACTTGGCCAGCGTAATGGACTATGACCTAAAATTGTTCTCATTGGGAGAGGAAATCCTTGCCGTAGCAGTGAGACAGTAATGTTTACGTACGAAATCGTTGTACGCGTCTGGGTTTCTAAATCGTTGAGTTCTGTCCTAGGGGCTGTCAGAGGTCTACTCGTAATAGCCGTCTGTTTACGACAGACTTGTTTAAGGTTAAAAAGAAGAAAATAATGAATTACAAAAACACTCCAAATGAAAAGACAATAAACACGGACTACAATTTATAATTTTGAGTCTGTACATATTAATATGTGGGCTAACTAAAAACAAATTTTAAAGTCTTCAAATATGAGGGTAGATTTTAGTTAACTATGCATTATAGATTTTTATCTAATTAGATTTGTAAAATAAGTTGAAAATAATGATATTACTTCAATCGTCATATTTATTTCAATGTCGTTATTTTATGGAGAAATATCAAAGCAATAACAGAAAGTGAAATCCAATAAGTGAAACGGTAACGTTGCCTTTCCACCCGGTAACTATAGGGAGTCTACATACGCTATGGATCTGCGCGCACACTTTTCTCCACACCCACCAGGGAGATAGATAGATAGGGGATAGAGTACGGAAATGTAGAGAAGTAGTTTCCAGGTTGGCGATATGAAGCTGTAACTGTCTGTAGGGAGTAGACCCTGGGGGAGAGAGGGGCGAAGAGACTGCGAAGGTAGTTTTTAGGATGCGATGAGCAAGGAAATTTTTAGGATACTAGGAAAAAGCGCTCCGGGTAGAAGGAGAATGTTCGGAGAGAAATGGGCGTACGAGATGAGAGAGTGCAAGGATGCGGGCTGCTAGAATCATCGTTAGTCCTTCCTACATTCACGCACCATCAGAGTTCAGATTTTCATAGCAATGTTTTATCGCGCGGACATAATTCACGATGTGGGAAATTATGTAGGCTACTTTTTCCCGAATATCTTTACGATTCCTATATGAAATCTTTAGGTCTAATTAGTAACACGATTTTTACTGCCGTCGTCTGCCGGGCCGGCTTATAAATTACTCTTATATAAAATTGTTCTTTTCGAGACTAGAGAGGGTAGACAAGAAAAAGAGATTTTATTTATAAACGGGAGCACCGTTATTTGCTTTTGGCTACGAAATCCTTCAAACACAGCACTTATGTATGATTGTCGAACATTTTGCATTACATGAAGTTCTTTATCTAAATGGATTAAATATATCCATTCAGAACATTTTTTGTTGAGTTGACCCAAAAATTGGGATAATGGACCACTGAATTGAATGAACAATAACGGACTGAAAAAAATCCTTCTGAACTGGCTTCTGTAAGCGACTTCGTTTGTGAGAAATGTAGAATCAAAGGTTGTTATATATGTCAGTGGTTGGTTCGTGTTGTTCAGCCATTTTTAAGGGATGTGTGAAGGTAGGTATATCTGAGTATATCAATTTCTTGTTAATAACTCTGTTTCTGGCGGTGTGTAAAGACAAAACGTGCACCAGGTTTTAAGGTACACCATTAGCAGTATAATTGAGATAATGACATCCAATTTATGCAGTATTTTTTGCGTTACGTGCACGCAAAAATGCAGTCAGTTTAAATATATTTTTATGGCTTCTAATGCTATTATAAAGGAAACTAAGATAATTTTACAAATATATAGCTTAATACATTAATACGTAGCTGCTATTTTAAATATTTTTGTAGTGATCGACGTAGAATGTAAATTGCCGACTATCACCACCAGTCCTCCATTTAGATGTCGTGGTCTGCTATTGCCATCGTAAACATGGAATTACATCGGTGTCGCTGCAGTAGGATCAGGTATACAGCTTTTATTGTATTACATATTACAGCACAACTTATTATTACAGCACAGCATTTAAGTACACTAAAACCACTTCCCAACTTTGTGGTCAGGTTATGCTTGGCACTGTAAGTAAGCGATTAATTTGTGATGTTTCTTTTTTAATAGTGGTTTAGTTAGTGATATTCTAATATTTTTTACCAACACCTACGAGACCCGGCAGAGTTTTTTCTACCAGCACAGAATTTGAGTAAAATTATGTTACTAATTAATTAGAGTTAAGGACAGCAACCAAATAGTTAGCTGGGATGAAAAGTATCCTATGATATTTCTAGTCAATAAATGATTATCTCCGCACATCAAATTACATACGTAACTCTGAATTCTGATATCCTGAAACCATGATGCCCGGTCTTTTTTTTATTATTATTTTTTTATTGTGTAAAGATAGCAAACGAGCATACAGTCCACCTGATGGTAAGTGACCACTGCCATGTATTTATCCAAAGATATAATTAAAAGAATACATGCTGGGATTTAGATTGTGCTCATAAACAACCGCACAGAAACGGAAGCATCTCACTACTGAACTACGACGGTCGTGCGATTTCATACTTTTTATCGAACTATCGAAAAGATTCGCGCGTCAAATTCAAATCACTACCTGACTTATATTACCCGACTCTACTAACTCACTAGGATGTATACGATACCCTATGATCAGTCGATAGTTAAAAGGCCAATTAACCAGTTCAATGCATAATTTCCCGACTATCTAATACTATTAATAATTGTATTTAATGTCACAGGTGCGTATATTATTTTTATTATCTACTGCAGGCGTTCAGTTCCACAAGAGTCGTTTTAAAATAGTGAAGGCAGCGTCCGGTTTTTGTGTATTCAAAACGACAGTTTAAGCACTATCTGTGTCAAGGTGCGGATCGACTCTTGCGCAAACCGTTTTTTAATACTACGCTCGGTTGCGAGGTAATTAATTCGATTCGGAGTGTCGCAACAAACGATACTTGCTGTAGATTTCGTGTATTTGAATTAATATCTGTAAATGTTTGTTAATCGACTTTAAGGTCTTTCAATTCGATTTACGCATAAAAGAAACCATGCTTTGCGGGTACAGCGCAAAGTAAATATTCTTTACCTACTAGCCCCTTCGAATTTAATCTAGAAAAATTTTAGTGAAGTTTATTTTTCCTTTTATCTTTCAATCTTAAAAAATCAATGGAACGCAATTAAAGAATAAAATATGTTTTTGCGCAGTAAAAATAATTAAAAGAGGTCCACCGGTGTCTCCTTAACAACTCAGTGGCCCTGCTCTCGATAGCTCTCCTTAGATGGCTCAGCAGCAGACTAGGTCGAGGAAAACAACTACGATGTCAGTGTCATAACGTGTAGAGTTCTGCGTTCACAGTAATTATTCAACATACAGTACTCCTTTTGCTCCAGTAGCGTGTACATGTCTCGATCAAATGCAGAAATGGAATGATAATTTTGGAAAATTATTTTTTTAGACACGGTTCATTTGCTCATTTGTAATGGCCGTATCGTGTGGTCAGCCATATATGTGTTGCATATGTATTATGGATACGTACTGTTTGATCAGTTTGTTGTTGCATGAATGGCCTTAAGTCTCAAGGTACCTGCCCAAAATTACATGCTACAAACATCCAAATGAGTTACACGTACTTGTACCACCAGTACCACCTATACTGAACTTTGGTACAATGAATGTGCGTTCAGTTCACAAATCATGTTGCAATAGTAACATGTGGGTTCATATTATGCAGGTTAGTCAATAGTACGGCTTAGTGTAGTGTTTTAAGTTGCGTACACGGCTATTTTTAGATCTTTTACTACTTTTAATTAGATTAAGGTTTTCACCCAACTATACTATTCAATTAACAAAAACAGTGCGTATTCATTGTTGCAATGAAATACGTTACTTATCTCTTTTGTTAATTTATTTGCAACTAGCTATCTATTCCCGCGGCTCCGCCCGCTTGTAATTCGGTCTGTGTCAGTAAGCAGCTAATTCATATTACATAATATAATTCGAAAATAAAAGTAGTTGCTCCTTATTACATTAGCTATCTATCAGTAGAAGCCCTGTCAAAATCCGTCCACCCGTTCCAGAGATAACAGTCAGTCAGACAAAAATTATAAAAAATGTTATTTTGCTATACGTACCGCGTATGCATACATAAAATATGCATTTAGTAAAAAGCGGTTATTTTATATTACAAACAGTCACTCCAATTTAATTTATTTCTATAGATATACAGTGTATAAGTTATCATCATAAGTGACTTATAACGTTAAAGATTCTTAGTTAGACACAAACAGAATTAATATTGAGGCCACCAACACTGCTCGTATTATGCAACCCATGAGTGCGTATTGTTATTGCCTGGACTATATCCATGGCCCAATACATATTCAGCAGTTCATGATGGCAACTTACGAAATATCCATCCTGAAACGAGGTTGATACTGAAGCAGATAAATTACTGAAATCGTGAATAATTTGGAGGTCTGAAAAGAAAACAGTACACATTTTAATTTGCATAAACCTAGTGTTGAAAAATAAATTATTTCTTAACTCACAGCTGTGATAAGTGGCGTTAGATTCGTATTGAATTTAATGAGATCATAAATAATCAATATTGTTTACATCGATTTCTCAATCCGTTTGTTTATTTCTGTTTGTCGTATAATTTAAAGTAATTTAATTTAAATGTGACAAGGTGACTATTAGGTGATTAGCATTCAATTGAAAGTGCACATGATGCGTTCATTGTACCATCACTAAAAGGTAAGCCACCCATAATATAACATCATGAGTCTGAGTATAGGCGTGACTTGGCTATGTTTTTGGATTTTGACAGCTGCTTCTAGCAGTAATATTCATTTTTCTTTTTCATTGTTCTCATATAGTTGTACAAGGCATGTAGGTATCTTGATACGTTATTTGGTACACTGCAAGAGAATTGCTCGATAGATGAAAGGGACTAACATACGAACGATAGTATATTCTACAAAACAGGAAACTTAAGTGTATATTACTATTGTTTTTGTCGCATTCAACCCAAAGGATGGCAACGAAAGTCCTCGTTCTCAGTTTGTCCATACGTCTGTATCTCATGAACCGTACTGAGTATTGTACTGTATGTAGGTCAGGGGTTCCCAAACTTTTGCAGTTCGCGGCGCACTTACAGTTTAGTACTACGTCACGGCGCTCCCTACTCGAAATACAACATTGCTATGTACACAAATTAAAACTAAGGGCAAGTTTAGTTTCCAGAGCAAGCTTCTCGGCGACTCTCTTTACATATTACTGCGTACCGGGGCGCCGCAATGCACACTTTGGGAACCCCTTCTGTGGGTGATTTTTACATTATGTGTATAACTTTAGCTGGCATTACCACAAATTGAAAAATAACACATTGTACACAGGTACTTACAATAAGACGAAATTAATTTTTGAAGTTGTCAATAGATGGCGCTAGTAGTTAGTATTCTGAGTAGCGCTTATCTATACTCTTTCTACGCAACTTACTGTGTCTGTGTTGACACCGTGACTACTTGACAGTTAAAAGGTGCTTTTTAACTTTTCTCAAAACATAGAAAGTTTCGTAAATTGTAAATAATTATTATACGTTATTGTATAAGTTCCCTATTTATGAACAAAGTTAAAATTTTGTTTTTCTATGGTTTTGGGTAAGAGTATGGGGTAAAACCATCTCAAAGCTTATGATCAAGGACTGAAAGCACTTTAGAATAAATGTTGGGGAAACCAAGCAGAAAGTCCATGATAAGTTCCAAGTCTTCAATTCCTCAGTTCTGAATTGCAGATGGTGTAAATATCACAAATTTTGAACTTTACTACAATTGGTTAGATCTGCTGCCTGGTTTGTACCGATAGCTACTTCCATATCCGCCCGGTAGCAACTGTTTATTAGCGACTTGGATTTCGTTCAATCTGAAGTTGAATACATAATATACATCTATGAGCGGTAGTGATCGGTTAGGTTAGGTTAATATGTAATCGAAAACGCGACAAGCCAAACAAGCCCAACCGCTGGGCTTTTGCGGCCAGAAAAACTGTTTTCGAAAACCTAAAATCAAGTAACAGGAGCGAACACAAAAGGTACAAATAATTAGTTTTTTTTAATTTTGACACCGGTGCCTAATTTTTTACAAACTTCCCTCCTTGGTACAATTTTGGAACAAAAAGAAATAAGGCAAATACAAACGTTCATTGTATTTTTCTTATTTTTTTTTTAATTTTTAATCGTATATTTTTTGAGACTATTAACGAAAACTGGTAGCATGACAAACATAATGGAATACCAGTTGCAGCTTCGCGCCACAGCCTCTGCCGCTGCCTATCTATAGGTGTAACGTCAGCTCACGACTACAATGGCGGCCGACCTTCGCCTACTTATTCGCTCGTTCGAATCGAGCCTCTCGGTAAATCTTTTCAAAACACCTACGCCATATACCCTATTCACTCTCGCATTCGTTACATTACGTTGATTACAAAATACCGACCCCCCCGTAATGCAATCGGATGACTGGGCTCGAAAAAAACTAAAATGTAACATGGATTTGTGTTATAGGTAAACACAAATCCATGTTCTATGTGTCTTAAGGGTTTGTTTTCTTTCTAAAACACAAATTGTTGATAGACACCGCCCTGGATGAACCATGCATAGTTAGGTCACCTGGGTGAATCTTACGTAAGCTTTTACATTTGTGCATGAGGGATCCACAAATACTAGCATAAGCTACAATTATATAATTAATTTGGGAATACTCACAATAACATATGTGCAACCTTAATATAACGAGCCTCAATATAACGACTTCCTCGATTTAACAAATTTTTCGTAATCCCCATGATTTGTCCACAAGAATTAATGTAAAATATACCTTTACATTACGAATTTTTTTTTAGAACAACCTCTATATTACGAACTTTCAACTATCAAAAACAGTGTAAATACCTCTAATTAACGAATTTTGTCAACTCAAACCTCTATATAACGATTACTTTTACAGATTTTACTGCATTTAATTTTGATTATTTATCTAAGGGAAAAATATGTGACCTACCTAATTGTTTTTAAATTGAAAATACAGAGTAATTTGATAAAAACGTGTTATCATTTATAATTAGAAGTAGCTCGCTATTACAAGATGAGTACATAATGTTGACGTGAATAAAACTATTTTTTTACCTCTTTATAAAAAATCCCATTCCCATTGCGATTTGTTATATTAAGGTTGCACTGTATTATCAAATTTGTTTTAATAAAAAAAAAATATCATTTTAATACACAGACTGGGTAAATAAATGTGTAAATAAATACGCGAATGAGACAATTTTATATTATCGTTGATGTCAGTTAGTTTTTTGTTTTAGTATTTAATAATTATGTCAACGAGATAACACTCTTAAAGGATTTGATGGATTAGGCTATTTTTGTTAGCTTTAGATTCGCGAGGAAAATAATCTTATTGCATACTTATAATCCATTTATGTACTGATGCATTATAAACATCAACATATTTTTTCTTATTTTTTGTTAATATTGATTCCTTTCTCACACATCTATACTTATAACATAAAGCTGAAGAGTTTGTTTTTTTGGACCCGCTAATCTCAGGAACTACTAGTTCGAATTGGAAAATTATTTTTGTTTCGAGTAGTCCATTTATTGAGGAAGGCTATGTACGCGGGTCAGCTCGTGTGTTATATATTAAATGTTAGTATGAAGCTATAATGCTTTTTATTTGATAATATATGATTATATTAAACTACTAGCTGACCCAGCAAACGTTATTCTGTTATAAATAATATAAAATGTGGGTTGATGGATAAATCGTATAAAAATAACCTCAGACCTAGCCAATACGCACACAAAATTTCATAAGAATCGGTCTAGCCGTTCCGGAGGAGTTTGGTAACAAACATCGCGACACGAGAATTTTATATATTAGATATTTTCTATCAATATATTCACATTCAATCATCTATAAAAAAATTAACCATTATTTTTTATGCGATGGAAATAGCGAATATGCGTGTTTATATTAGATGTTCGTTCATAGACAATTCCACACATTTAGTATGTAGTATATGATGTATATGTATAACTAGCTTTTGCTCGCGACCTCGTCCCCGTAGAAGTCGAAAATCCCTTGGGGGTAGAATTTTGATAAATCCTTTCTTAGTGCTCACTTAGATCTGGAAAGGAACCCCTGTACCAAATTTCAAGTTTCTAGGTACGGTAGTTTCGGCTGTGCGTTGATATGTCAGTCAGTTAATCAGTTTTGCCTTTTATATATAAAGATTGTAAATTCAAATAATCGGCCAACTTTGAGTAGGATTTGCACAGTAAGGTTTGGAGCATAGTTTTATAGGCAGTACCAGAAAAAACGATCAAAAATATCTATTTCGCTTACAGATCCAGGTTTATTTTATTTTATTAGTATTTGCACATGTTTGAAAATTTTAAGTGACTCCCAATAACGGTACAGGAGATAATACTCTATGACAGACACGGACATATGGCCGGAAGGCTGGATGACCGGACAAACGGCAAAGTCTTAATACCAACGTTGGGTACGGAACGTGATTTATTGCTCCTCAGGGAGGGCGTCTCTTAACAAGATTTTAGTTGCGGTGGTAACGCGCAATAGCATCCGGGGAGGGCTGGGATCTCGAAGGTATTCGTATTACTGAGAGTGGAAACGCCAGCACAGCTATATAAGGAAATATAAAAAATAAATAATTTCATGGTCTGGTCAAAATTGGTTATGAAAAACTCTTTATAACCCTGAAAACAATATAGTCTCGTTTCATTACTTAAAAATAAGATTTACAGCTGTGTAAGCGTAATCGATGTTTGACCTGCGATAGTTGTTGAATAATGGGTTCATTCATCAAAAGAAATCAAAACATAAATATTTTGTAATGCTGAATATTGTTTTTATCATAGTACCCCGTGTGAATTAATAATATGGCTTGAAGATGTTTGTTTACGATAAAAGATTTATCAATGTAACCGTTTTAACCTGAGTGGTCGTATTACAAATCACTACTCAGTTTAACAAGTCAATACGCGGCCGCGCGGTAATATAATACGTCAGTAACCTACATAAAATAGTGTCAGCTGCACTTCTGTTATCCTCTGCCCTGGATTTAATGAACTTGACCCACTTGCGGCTGTATATGGATGAATACTTAATTTATATAAATAGCTACATGAATAATACTTACAAGTGCGTAGTGCCTCATTTGCACGCATGTACTTGTTCTCGAGTAAGGAAAATTCGCGGATGCAAGGTTGACGTAGTACCTGCGCTGATACTGATTAATTACAAACCTTAAATGTAAATAGATATGGTAATCAATACATAACAAACTTATTTACACTTAAAG
>DWNR01004019.1:0-11239 GCA_018250455.1 Polygonus leo
ATAATAGCATGACGCACTTTCAACGCTGACTTTCCTGTAGGTGAAAATTAAAATAAATTACCGAACGAATAATTTCGCACGGTGAATATTCTTTAAAAACCATTCCGATGCGCCCATCTTTAACGTCACTAGCGCCCTCTCGATCGAAAGGATATCCTTAAAGGTCAAAGCAAGCATCTTTGGGCCTCACCGAAAATTTAACCTTTAGTATTTGCCATTCAGTCTGCGCTCGTATTAAGAATAAATAGGTATTTTATTATTTGTACCTATTCCTTTGTAAATATTCGTGCAACTATTCCTTTGTAATATTATCGAGATGGGCCAAATATCAAACCTTTTATTTTGTAGCCACTTATTGTAATTTACACATTTAATATTTATCTAAAATTTACTCCATCGAATAGTGGTAACAAATAGTGCCAGGTGGTAAAACTTCTTTAGTTTGACCAGGGTGGTACCGCCACCTTTCTCCTCCGTGAAGCAATTCCTTGCGTTTCGGTTTGGAAAGGCGTGGTTGCCGATTATACTTACGAACAAAACGAACATCTTCATCTGTGGTCAACGTTAATCGTGCTTGGGAATGATCATTAAATTCCATGGGCAACAATGACCACTTGCCATCAGATGGACTGCATGCTCATTTGCTACCATTAGACGATAAAAAACATACTCCGTAATGCAAATAATTGAAAGGAACAAAAACAAATTACTTACCGATTACATTATCCTTCCAAACGTTCTTTGCATGCAGATTTCGACCGATCGGGAATTTAAGTTAAAAATAATCACAATTTCAAAACAGTACATTGTACATTTACGTACCCATTTGTAAAAATAAATAGTTTTAAAACTCGTTTGATTAAATGTTTAGGATACTAAATGTCTATACAACATTCCAATACCGGATAAATCAATTAGGAAAATCTTGTTAACCCAAGCGTCCTCTCCAGAATCTTCCAGGCAACCATTATTTTACTTAAGCTTCAAATATTTTGCATCAGTAGAGAATATCTAATTTATAGAGGAATTGATTGTGTATTTTATACGATACCTGCTTCCATCTCCACACACTGAAAAAATTTCCCGCGTGATTGACAATTAAACGGGAAAATAAATCGCGGTCCTACTTATCTGCTATCTTGTCGATCATAGA
This sequence comes from Polygonus leo, assembly GCA_018250455.1. NCBI lineage: Eukaryota > Metazoa > Arthropoda > Insecta > Lepidoptera > Hesperiidae > Polygonus > Polygonus leo. Next base: position 1,154 of record DWNR01004019.1, read on the forward strand.
AAGCGGTCTAAGTACCTCGGGATATCCATAATTCCCGTCTAATCCACAACTAACTGCCCCCGCTGACGCTACGCATCGTTGAACAGGCCTACCTGGGTAGATCTATCACATACTATCTATGGTATATGTGCCCACCTGAATTGCCAAACCCAACCTACAGGTGATCGGTGGAGACCAAAAATTTTTTTTATCGTATAAAGGTAGCAAACGAGCATGCAGTCCATCTGATGATAAGTGGTCACTGCCGCTCATAAATATCCCCAGTAATCCATCTATCCATCCCTAAGTACGATTGAATCAAACCTATTTTTCTATGTTTGATCACCTAAGTAATATAGATAACCTATGTTTGATCATCGATGCCATGTTACCCCTGAGGACTTAAATGTTCGCCTCGTATATAAGTATAGCTAGCAAGCACACTCTTCCAAAACGAAACACAAGAATTGCTCGAATTGAATTATGAGGGTGACGGTGGTACCTCCCCGGTCGAGCTACAAGAGTTCTACTATCTGGTAAAATGTGTATCAGATGATAATGTATGGAAGGACGCAATAATTTGCTTTGATTTTGACAGTCACTTTGATGAACAAATTGACAGCGTTACATTGTCTATCTATACATTCTGTACAATCTAAACTTGCATCAGCCAATGCAAGAGATGTTTCACCAGACCACGCCAGCGTTGGTTAATCAACAAATTACCGGCAATGGCCTACAAATCGAGTTAAAAGAACATTTGTATGTATAAAAAGTTTGGTGAAAATTTCCGTCTAGAGACCTTTTTGGACGTACTGCGCTATAATTTTCACTTTTACGAGTTTCTCTGGCCTTCGTGCGGGTTGGATTCATGGTTGGTGCTATTTATTTTATGTTTATATATCTTTTGTCATACTTACTACGTTTTTAATTTACTTATACTTTACTTACTACAGCCTACAGCCTACAGCCCTAACTGGGAGCTATTAATCATGCGTTCGATACCTCGAAGGACCAATATGTTCATTTCGAGTTAAGGTATGGATAGCCAATCCCCATTCAAACCAAAACACAAGAATTACTTTCCAGGTAATTACGAGGTTGGGTCTGGTTATCCCCATCAGCCTCTGAACCAAATATAAGAGTTCTACCACCGTACCCTACATCGTGGATTGCGCAACGAATAATAAAAAAGTAATAAAAGACATAAGTTGCTAAGCAGTAATAATTCCACGATAAAACAAAACACGTGAATCAAATGCAGTAGCGACGTGCAATCATCAGAAAATCATTACTCTAACGCCACTTTAGTCACACAGTAACATTACGAGGCAAACCATTATGAAATAATAAAAATTGCGATAACAAACTTGATTCCACAAGCGAAGCCAAATAAGGAAAAATGACGCGAGAACGAACGACGTTTTTTATTCCAACTCATATTGCACCGACCATAAATTAGGATTATCTGACACCCAGAAACACTGTGATATAACCCCAACTGACGAAAAACCTGTCTCGGTTAGTTTGAACATAACCTAAGCTGGAGGAGTACAACTGACCAAAATGTACAAATTAATCTTAAGTCTACAAAACAAAAACAAATCACTATTATATAAAAAATAATAAATATTTAAGAGTAGTCAGGCCTTAATCTGTTAAAAGGCATCTTTAAAAATGTATTGACCTAATTAACGCAACACAATCTTGTATTTTATATAAAACGTAGAGCCTGGATTATTCAACGAGTAGATTGCATACTTAGTAAGTTTAATCTTTGAGAAAACTACTAAACTGCATCAACGCAACACAAGTTATTAGACCGGCTTCAGTCCGAGCCACTGATGCAGAAAATAAAATCTGATATTGTCGTGCAATAGACCCGCTTGACAGTGTTATAAATGGCTTCTATTAATTTGCGTATTCGCCAGAGTTAATAAAACTAAATTGTTTGTTTATAGATGATGACTTCAATAACGAGAATTACTTGTATTTGATGCGAGGCACACATTTGATATTTGAATTTAAGAAAACACCGATATACTAATGCCAAAAATTAAAGTGAAATGAATCACGAAATATAACATCTCGGTATGTAGAGCAAATAATTTCAAATGAATTATAAGGGACCAAAGATGCAGAAAGTAAATGCTTTGTGACAACGCAAAAGTAATAATAAATGATGCCGCTCTGAACAAGGGTCACGACATTCGCTTGTTAATTATTCGTGTAACTTCTAACAAAATTAGTTGGGGACGGGAAAGTTAGCAAGATTCATTATAGTCGAGCATTGGATAACGAGTTGGGAGTCTTGTAAGATGCGAAAATGGCGACCACGGCTACCGTCTTGCGCGTCAAAAAGTTTGTCTTAACATGTAACAAAATTAATCACGCCAAGAAAAAGTTATAAATGATTCATCAGGGTGTCTTTTGTGTTGACCTTTACTAAGTAAGTTTAAATTGGGTCCGTTTTACGGCTAATGAATTTAGCTCCTAAGTTGTTTGCATACCTCCTGCTACGCAAGTATTTAATCGTTCCCAAATGAATGTTTATATATTTTGCAAAGATCTCCTAATATTAACAAGGAAATATTAATCTGATTAGGTAGGTATTCAAGTTTAATGAATCCATGTGTTCAAATAGCCTTCAAAAGTAATCTAAACGTACAAAATTCTTGGTATTGATATGTGTTTTACCATCAGAAGAAATCGCATAATAGAATAGTCGATAAAGTTAAAACTAAAAGTCGTAAAAACTGTTATCCACGAGTGTCACGATAATACTAAAACTAGTTAAATATACGTTAATGGATCTAATAAGACACGACATCAAAAGGAAGTCTGTCTGCAGCCTGCAATTATTGTTCTAATAGAATTCAAACACTGTCACGGAGAAAGAATAGTTGTTTTGAGAACCTACTTTGACAATGTAGTCTTTAAATCATTTAACATAAACTGTGTCTACTATTAATCTAAGACTATCTTAGATCTTATTTAATAGAGCAACCAAACCGATAGGTCACTGGTTCAGTCGTTTTCTTAGCAATAAGTAACGAAACTTGATATCAGCAGCTGATATCGATACTCAAAAAGCTGTATACGATACCAATTGACACCCAATATCAACAATGTACACGACATAAGATACCTATTGAATTCTTCCGGGACAAAGACAAACAAAACAAAACAAATCACGCCGAAACCGAACGTTCGCAGATGGTTTTCCTTGAAATTTAAGACGCATATACTCAAAAGTTCAATCCATTCAAGTCGTATTAGATTTTCGTGTCAATTGAACTTTATATATTATTGTCTCACAAAGATCGAAGAAGCCTGTAGCTTAAAATGGAATCCAACATGAGATTTAGTTAGTATTTGGAATACGCAATTTGATTATCCTAGGATGTGTGTGAAAGAGAATCTTTTTTTAGTAAAGTATACGCGTAATAAAACTTGAATCCTATTTTTTTCTTTACTTCTTGCTGTTAATGGCATTTGAGAACATATATTAGTAAAAATAAAACCTTAGAAAACAAGCCTGTCTACTTTTATTTCAAGTTGTTCGCCCGTTGAATGCAGAAATACATAGTATGTTCTACCGAGTATGACAGTGGCATGCATCTAAGAGGTTTCGCTAGACAGATGAAAACGATTAAATGCAACGACATGAGCCATTTATCAAAACGTGGGTAACCCGAAACGATTTATTTCTACCGGCGACAAATCATCGCGCTATCCGACACATTCATAATCCAATTTAATTGGAACTGCAAAATCATCTTGAGCGCAGCGATGCGGTTTCAAAACAATGCGATAAATAAGAACATTTATGACGATTTCTACGGCGTCAGCTTCAAAATTGCTATCAATAGGTTTGCAATCAATTGCGTTTTAGCAAATGATCAAATTTAATTGTTAATATCATGTGCTGTAAATAAATTAATTTGATTTGAGCGAAACATTACAGCGAACATAGTCAAGTAACCATTGCTACCGCGTTGATGATGAAATCTCGATGATTACTTCAAACATTGGGTGTAGTTATAGCAAAGTTTTATTGTTCGTTGATTTACTGTACCGGATCAAACCGTACGTACTGAGACAAGTTGATAAAGCGGTTGGGTATAAATATCAAAGAATCCGCAGCACGGCGAATCAACAAGTGCATGAGACGCTGGCGGTCGCCGAACGTTCTCCCGTCGCCGGATTTAAAGCAACTAGTGGAATTCTAAGACGGAGGCAACGATCGTGAAAACTGGGCCGGACATGTGAGCCGCGGCCGTGACCACATTACAATCACTTTTCAATTAATAAAGAACCAAGCACCTGCAGAATGCAACTGTCACTCGGTGCAGCGTTCGCGATACGCACGCTCACGACGTTCCGATCTCACTTGGATGCACTTCTCACGTCTGTTATGTATGTTTACGTGCTTACGGAGTAATAACACAGGGCACAGGTGAACGGGGTGCGCGTAGGGCGCGGGGACACTCGACGCGTACGTTCCGCGCGACGGTCGGCGCGCCACTGAGCAGCCGGGCGCTGGAGTCGTCGAACGCTCCGCGGCGAGTGAACAATTCGCAACTTGAATACCTACGTAACGTAACTTAACTCCACAATATTTTATAGTTTCGTAACCGTATTACTGGATTACCGTGCGCCGCTCGCGTCTAATCGATGTCACGATTGGGGTGCGGTCCTTGGATAGAGCTTCGAGATCGAAAGCTTTGGGAGCGAGAGCCCTACGTCGTGCACTGCCTCGCTTGCACAACGTAATATGCATACACGCCTCCTGGCCCGAACACTCGACCACAATTTATCTGGTGAAACACTGATTGGACTGGCTCACTTCGTTATGTTTACGTTCACCGGTTTTCCGTAATACGACACCACCATAAAGCTTGTCGAGACGGTTCAAGTAGGAGATCGTAAAGTTTAGTTAAGAACCCGGAGTGTCCGAATGACCCTATTTCCAACTCCGCGAAGTTATTTTTAGATTTAACCCCATTCAGAAGTTGCAATATGAAATTGTATTTTCCGCAAAGACTTCTACTTGCGCAGAACTAACTCTAAACTAATTTCACTGGGAACTCCGAGATTCCAGTTTCTAAGAAAACAATTGAGTGAAAATATTACTTGGAGGAGCCCTAATCAAAATAAACATCAACATTTTTGCGTAGCAGTAAATTTTCCGACTTCAATTTTCATTACCAGACGAAATTAGATGAACCGCGAAATGTTTCAAGAATGTGGAAGCCTGCAGAATCAAATAATAAAAATCCTTGTACAAAATCCGTTTTATAAATCTTGTACGCTGCGAAAGGGAGAGTATAATTAAACTTGAAACAATTTCGGGGAACTGCTAGAAAGGACAATTCCATAAAAACAATCCAATAAAAATGTAAAAGGCCGGTTTACACTTCGGTACCCTGATTTGAGTAGAAGAAGTACCTATAGTTTGCAAAGATGTATAAAATTAAACTCAAGATGTATTAAAGGTGAAATATTTTACACATGAACAAACTGTAATGCCGGCTGTTAACAAACATAGTATTTACAAATTACAAAATATAGTTTTAAATGAATATGAACGAGACTGAAAAAATAATATTAAGAAGCGAATTTAAAAATTTGTGAAATAAATGATACACAAACCACTCGATTGTTTCAGTTTCTTGTGGCTTGTTTTTTTTTAATGGCCGTAAATCACAAACCATTAAATATTTTTAACCGACTTCAAAAAAGAGGTTATCAATTCGTCCGTATGTGCTTTTTTTTGTATGTTTGTTACTCGAATACTCCGCCAATTATGGACGGATTTTGATGATTATTTTTTTTTGTTAGGTAGGTCTTGTTACAGTAGTGGTCCCATTATTTTTTCATAATTATTTGACCTTAGACTACGAAGATATACCAGGGAATTCCTCAACCTGCAACGGCCATAATGTGCAATAATCCCGCGGTTCTATTTTTAGTTAAAAAGTATTTATGACTGTTCCTCTCAGGATAAACTGAAAGTACTCTTGTTATTGGATTGAATTCCGTAACCAGAATGTATTAAAAATGTCAGACCGAAATTAGATTATTTTTTTCCTTATTTTATAGAACTACCTTTATCTCTTTCTCCCTCAAGTATCTACTCGTATATACTTATATAGTACACATACTATATGCCAATATATACTTTTAATAGCTTAGTAGTTAACATAAGGTTAATTTAATAGCAAGTGACTGCCCATTAACACCTTTAGTTAACCCTACATAAAACTTAATCCTGAGGTCAACCACAGATGCGTTGCTATCCCTGGGGATTAATTTAAAAGCCTGGCGCCAGGGGTTCCCAAAGTATGCGCCGCGGCGACGTAGTGCACCGTAATGAGTAAAGAGGGCCGCCGTGAGTCTTTCCCTGAAAACTAAACTTGGCCTAAATTTTCATTTTCGTGAATGTGATAGCATTATTGTATTTCTAGTAATTAGACAACGGTGCCCCGTGACATAATACTGACCTGTAAGTGCGCCGCGAACTGAAAAAGTTTGGGAACCCCTGCCTTACGCTATTACTGTCTATATCTATCTAATACTATCTCCTTTACCATAATCTTTAAGATGTTATGGTGGGGCAGACTATAAGTTATATATCTCATATTATTAAAATATGTATATTGTTTTATTTTATAGGGATCCGTACCCAAAAGATAAATCGGGACATTACAACGACTCTGCTGTCTGTCTGTCCGTCTGTCTGTCACCAGGCTGTATCTCTGTGTGTCACCACCCTCATAAAACTCCATGAAGCAATTTATTGTGTTTCGGTATGCAGAGGTTTGGTTGCCGGCTATACTTAAACGCGAGGCGAACATCTTAGTTCTCAGGGGTAGCAACGCATCTGCGATCGAACTTGGGTATGACTCAATCGTACTTGAGGATGATTACTGATGTCCATGGGCGGCAGTGGCCACTTACCATCCCACGTAATCGTTATTATTTAACGTACGTATGTTACATTAACCAACAGTTTGATACAACCGGCCCTAACTATATTTTACTATGGCTACAATAACAAATACTAAAAATTTAAAATACGAGAAACTGGTATTAGCAACGCTAATTTAACTTATGTTTTGGAACTGTTATAACAAATGGAATTTTCACAAAATTTGTATTAATATAGATGCCATGATAAGAAATATTAAAGGTAATCATTAAAGTTACTTAATTTCTATATTGTATACATAAAACAAAGTCGCCTCCCGCTGTCTGTCACTATATATGCTATCTGATCTTTAAAACTACGCAACGGATTTTGATACAGTTTTTTAATAGATAGTGTTTCAAGAGGAAGATTTATATAAATAATACATGCATAACATAGTAGAAGAGCCCTGATAATATTTTTAATTGGCAGAACAACGTTTGCCGAGTCAGCTAGTATCAGAATATAATTTTAAATTATACTTGTTGTGTTTTACAAACTATATTCCAACTGATCACAACGCCATCTGTTGGTAGGAAACCATACAACGGAAAGTCCTACTCGAACTAGGCCATTTATTTTTAATTAGGTTAGCATCTTGACTTGTGAGGATTCAAAAAGAAGAATTAATTCTTGATCAGCCCCATTCAAACGGACATCCATAATAGTTACGCGTTTGGAGCTATAAGTTTCCGATGTAGTGTTGAGTTCATTAAACAGTAATAATAAGTAGACAGTTTACCGGATGGAAGAACTCGTGTAGACCAATCGGGAAGGTACCACCGCCACCCTCATAATCTTCTTGAGTGAGCAATCCTTGTTTTTCGGTTTGGCCAGGCGTGTATGCCGGCTACACTCACGAACGAATACCTTAGGAACACCTGAGTGAGGTGTAACACACATGCAGTCCACCTGATGGTAAGTGGTCTCTGCCGCCCGTGATCATCAGCAATCATACCCAAGTACGATTGAGTCGTAACTGACATTGATCACAGATTCGTTGTTACCCCTGAGGACTAAGATGTTCGTTCGTAAGTATAGCCGGTAACCATGCCTCTCTAAACCGTAACACAAGATATGCTTCACTGGTGATTGCAGGATTATGAGGGTGGCAATGGTATCACCCCAGTCGAATTAAACGAGTTCTATCACCTCTGTCTCTCTCTCTCTCTTATAGTCTCTCTCTAGTGGCTCTCTTATAGTATAAAAAAGAAAATCTTTAGAAGGAAACACATGGCAACGCTACGGGGTAGACGTACATTAAAATATAGACGAGAATGAGGTACAGCAGATTGACCTCAATTTTGGACGTCGTCAACGACGAGAGGGCGCCATGCCATGAATATTCAATTCGGCTATAATTAAAAGTCGCCCCATATTTCACTTGGTGGGACTTGGGCTAAATCGTAGCAAGGTCGGCAGGAATATTTTGTGTCAATGAACGACGAATGATGATGATTGGTAGTTCCAGGATTCATTTTGCTTTTACCCAATTTCACTCCAATTAGAAGTAGGACTCGGACACCGAAAGCGCTTTCGTACAACCAAAGCGTGGCGTTATAATATATTATTTTTTCGTTTACTATATTCACTTTACTATAGCAGTGATAGCTTAATGGTTGAGTATCCGACCTTGCTGACATTGGGGATTCGGGTTCAAATCCCAGCACAAACCTCTAAACTTTCAACATATTAGTCCTCAAGGAATGCAATGCATCTGTGATCAAACTTAGGAATGATTTGATTGTACTTGGGGATGATTATTGATAGTCATAGGCGGCAATAACCTCTTACCATCAACTGTACTGCATGCTCGTTTGCTACCTTTATACGATAAAAAGGCCCCTGAGGACTGAGATATTCGCCTCGTGTATAAGTCTAGCCAGCAACTACGCCTTTAATAATTCCCTAAAACCCGGCCATGTATAAAACAAGGCATCCTATCTTTATTCATGGGGAGTTTACGAAAACATTTCTCTTCATAAACTGTGCCCCATTAAAATCGGCGTTTGACGCACGCTGGGTATTGGAAAACCGTGTCTGCGTGGACAACACGATAAACCCATATGCTAATGCCCGCCCGGGTGGCGACGCTGCCGTGATACTAAATAAATGGTGAGGCTGCGTGCTACGTAGTGGAGTGTAGCTTGCCGGGTTCATATCCGGATTTTTAAAATAAAAATATCAGGCGATTTTTAGTTAATGGGTAGGTTATTTTATTATAGAATGGGAAGATATGCGATTTGTCGCTGATACACATTGCAGCTAGCTATCTAGCTATCTTTATTCCAAATATTACAGAGAAAATAAAAACCAAAACAATTAGGGTCATGTCAAACGCTATGCTAATGATATATTCATTTTCCACTTGACTAGCTGTTTAAATATTAATAATTGCATTGGCGGTCCCTCTGGTGCTGCAAATATCCATTGGCGACGGGGACTACTTACCATCAGGTAGCCCGTCTGCCTTATCGCTAGGTTTAGATATAAAATAAAATAAAAAGTAATTACGAAATAAATTTTATGTATATTAGGTTATACGATTGCCCGAAATCTGATTTTATTACTCTGTGGATTTTTAACAAAACTATATAGGACCACTCCGAAAATAAATCCTATTTAATTAAAAAGAGCTGAATACTATAATTTAGACACTTATTTTAAAATCAGTATTTGTTTTATTATAACACCGGATTAATCTTTATATTAAAAAAATCTCTCGTCACGATGTGTGTTCGGGATAAACTCCGAAAATATAAAACTAGGAGTGGGACCACAAACAACCTGACAATCTTGTGTAGGTACCACTCCTCTGATTTCATCGATTTTTATATACACAAAAATATATTTTATATTTAGTTAGTTCTTTTTTTCTCACCTTCGTAACAATTAGTTCTTTTTTATTTTTATTGTATAAAGCAAACGAGCATGCAGTCCACCTGATGGTAAGTGGTCACTGCCGCCCATGGGCATCAGTAAATTCTCAAGTACGATTGAATCATACCTGAATTTAGTCACAGATGTGTTGCTACCCCCGAGGACTAAGATGTTCGCCTCGTATATAAGTATAGCCGGGAACCACGCCTCTCCAAACCAAAACACAATAAATTGCTTCACGGAGGATTATGAGG
>DWNR01004020.1:0-11239 GCA_018250455.1 Polygonus leo
GAGTAGTATGGTATACTTAACTCATTTTCGATCATATTGTGGGTTGAATCCTTTTTGATAAACTACGTCCAATTAATGATATACATGATTTACCCTTTAATATAATGACAAACACAATTTCAATGTTACGTCTCAATATAGGTTAATTACGTTTGCAGCCAGCACTCTAATTGATTAGAATTCCTTGTCGGGAAACAGTTAATTGCATTTCTTCATAATGCTTTATATGTAAATGTAGCTTTAAATTAAAACACCTTTGACTTTAATTTATTAATGAGAAAGCAAATGTTTGCTATGTGCAATTTAAAAAAAATCTTTATCAAAACTTTTTTAATTTGAGATGTTTTTAATAAACACACAATAAACTTGGACATGAAAAATGTTTCTATTGATTCATGATAACATTTTACGTAATGTTGTACTCATTGTTTTGTTTCCTAACAATATAATATTTACATATTCCATATATACCGATAATATTGCTAATATAGTCATATATACTTGTAATTTATGTATGTTTCTGGTAAAATCAAATTGCACTACTCCTAATTGTAGCAGTTATGTTTATTTCATAATAGTACTCAGAAGCATTCGCAATAATAATAATTGGATCTATTTATAACACATTATTGCATTTATGCATTATTATTGCTAAATCTATATTATTGGAAGTGTTTTACATACATTATTAATTAATGGATGTTTATTTCCTCTACAATGGTTTGTTCAATTAGTATAATAATTTAATTATATTATGATTATATTTAAATGTTAATTTTAAATAATAGTGATAAGATATCTTATATTTAAATATATAAAATTTTCATATCACAATGTTTGTTCCCGTACTCCATCGAAACGGCTTGACCAATTCTCATGAAATTTTGTGAGCCAATTGAGTAGGTTTGAGAATTGGCCAAATTCTCGTACAAAATCTAACAAATCTAAATTTTCATACCCCTAAGTGTTAAGGGTTGTCCACCCCAATATTTTTTTTTATATTTTGGACTTTTTTTTTAATTATTATTTTTTAATGATTCAGCATTGAAAAATGCATGCAACGCTACATTTTCACCCTTCTACCATCAACCCCCTATTTTTTTTATATTTTTATGGCATTGTTTGCTGGGTCAGCTAGTATTTCTGTATTATTTAATATAGGACCTGCTACTGATCAAGTTGCACAAATTGATAACATAATAAATATCTGATATCTTTCCTCATAACACTTATGTACTTCTTTTTTTACCATTAATTCCTCACGTCTGTGTCATAATTATTATGATGAAAGTACTATGTCAGCTAGAATTAAATATTAGGTTTTTATAGGTTAAAGGTAGCAAACGAGCCTGTAGTCCACCTGATGTGAGGCAGTTACTCATTACAATTCCAAGTCATTACAATTCCAAGTACAATAGAACCATACTAGAAGTTGACCACAGAAGTCTGACTGCCTCCCAGTTGAACTACAGAATTCTCTATGATGATGCATGAAGCTTCTCTGTTTTGGCTTAAAGTCATTGAAGCTTATATGTTATATGCATCATTTGATTGTATATTAAATTGTCTGACTTATTGGTTGGCTTTTGGCCTGAATATTCTATACAGCCAAAACAATTGTGCCTAGAGGCCAAAAGCAAAGAATTTTGCATGAAGGCACAAAGAGGTTTTGGAAATTCCTCCCAAAAATTAAAAGAGTAAAGTAGGGATGAAGTTGATGTATATCTGCTCAAAGAATAATATAAAAGTTATTTTATTATTTTATATTTTGATAATAATGTTTATGTAATAGATATTGTCAATTAGAGGTATAATACAAACATACAGGTTCATAGGGCAAGTTGTGAACAAGTATTTAATAACATAATTATATTAACTTTGTGATAACACATACTAAACTAATTAAACAATATAATAATATAGAACTTTATACTGTGAAAATTTTAAATATAATAAATCTGTTTAATTCATTTTTATAAATAAGATTATCAAGAAATTAATCATGGCATTCGCTAGATAACACTTATCTGAAGTGATTCATGATGATGATAAAACATAAAAAAGAAATTACTGACATAACTTGATGGCCACAGATAGTCAATTTAAAAAGAAATATATGTATTATGTTCCTTATTTGAATTTGGAATCGGAAGGGGCGCGCTATTAGTCACATGCACTAAATTTATTAGTAAACCTTGAAGGGGTCTGCCGTCACCCCAATTCGTAGAAAAATTACGCATCCCCACGTTAATCTAAATGTGTGCTGATAAATTACGATTTGGGACCAATTTGGACTCAAGGTCGGTCGCAAACAGCTTATTCGAGGGCTCACCACAGGGCAAGATTAAACACACCATGAAACCAACGTGTGGGGTCCCCACAATAATGCGTGGAGAAAATCGATAACATACGCAAACAACTTTGTGCTGGCCGTCTCGGGTAGACGAAGCTCTATCACGCGTGTTTACGTGAACTTTTTATGCAATGTCATTCATAAAACACAGTAATTACGTTCGTAATCAACAAATCGATCGGCCGTGACGACGTCTGCCCATACTGTTTACGTTTATAAGTCGGTCAAAACCCCGCGTTGTAAAACAAAACACAACCTCGGGATACAGTAAATATTCCCCGTTTAAATATAGAACAACGCGTGCAACCGATAGAACGTTATTTATTTGTTTTGCTTACGAAAGCTCCGCAGTTTGATGAACCCTGATACGTACCTCATTTTGACGATCGTGTCCTTTGTCGATATCAATCCTTATGCACTATTGCACACCACGCAACAATTGTTCACTTATAAACTGCATATTTTCACAGACACATTTGAACATTTCTTTATCGACGAGCGTACATGTCTGGCACATTTGGGGTAGCCATTTTTGTCAAAAAGCACTTTTGGTTTTTCGTTACGATTCTCTCCCCTATTTCGGAAAGCACAGAGCGAGAGGACGCTAGCACCGAGACGAGACGAGTGAATTAAAAAAATATATCACCGGACCGGCAGTCACTATCCCCGTAAAAGTTTGAACGAAAAATATCTATGAACACGACGTTAATTCAACCAGAGTATACAACCTCTACGGTTAAACGCGTTTTAGAATGAACAGCAATTTCACATCACACTAAACAGCCGTATACATTCTGATTATATCCGGAAATATAAATTAACATTTTCGTCCTTATTTAGCCACCACCATACTTGGCCGTATAATACTGTGCAGTGTGCTTTGCCCATCAACGACGACAACGACCAGCGGACCAATCCGGTTCGAGACGTCACTGTTGTTCTTCCAAATTGATACTTATTACGCCATCTATTATGCTGCTTTTGTACTATTTAATGACTCAGAATCCCAAGTCACAGTTCAACAGAGAACATTAAAAGAAAACTTTTTAAAATCTGGCAACAATCTATTGAATCTACTATTTTAATGTCTACTAGATTCACTTATTATAGAATTACAAATTATACTTATGCATTGTAGAAACATCTCAATAATTGTTTAAATGGAATAAAGATTGCAATTCTGACTTTTAGGAAGTTAAACGCTGGAATAAATCGAAAAAAAAATAACATATATGGCAAACATGTAATCAAAATGACGAATAAATCCAATCCAGTCCATCCGTCAGTTTGACAGACGTGGGCATTCCGAATAGAAATCAGTCTGTTTTTCTTTTGATAAACAGTTCCTTTTTCGAAAACACAAAAATAATGGTGGGCGCAATGCCTGTTAATTTGATACCGAAATTTTATAACGGTACCATGGACAGCCATAACGGTGTTGAAGATGGGGAGATCCAAGTGTTTATTGGTAGTCGGATAAAAAGCAATGACGATTTTGGTACAGTGAAGTATATTGGAGAAGTTCAGGGATACAAAGGTGTTTGGTACGGGGTGGAGTGGGACAACGCGGAGCGCGGGAAACATGATGGCTGTGTGGATGACGTGCAATATTTTAAAACGACAAAACCTGCGGCGGGGTCGTTCATTCGACCTAACAAAGTGGCCCCTATGAGGACCTGCGCTGACGCGATCCAGAAGTATTATGGAGACAGAGAGGTAATTATGTTCATTATTCATGATATAATAGCTACAAGTAATATAGTATTAATAATTTCTAATAATAATAAGGTACATAAGGGTACATAAATAATTTCCAATAATATCACAGTGATCACAATAATTAAATAAACTTTTTGCAATGATAGACTCCGTTTCGATCAGATTCCGTGTGTCATCGACATACAAATTCAAATTCAAAACTTTTTATTCATCATAAGGTACATGGAATACACTGGATGAACGTCAATACAAAATTACTTGGTTTTTTCATACATATCATATCATACATTGAGCGCCTATTTTAGGCTAAGGTAGACTGGAAGAAAAAGCCGTCAGAAAAAAAATCCCAGTACTCTTTTAAAAAAGACGTGTTACACATTTTTTCACATTGCTGTATGGTTTAGGCACGATAAGGAACACACGTGACAGCAACCGTGTATGTCAATACAAGGCCGCTGCCATCATCTTACACATTAAATACAAAAACCTATGAAATATTTGACTGTTTTATGGCATCCGTACCGTACCGTAATCGTACCTTACGGTATCAATCAACATGTCTGGGGTAAGATAAGTCCTAGTACTTATCCTGTTATATTTTAAGCATTCCCTTGCAGAACATTAAGATTTGATATTATGAAAGTAACATAACTCCCTGGACACTATACAAAACAAAGAAGTTTGGTTCCAACGATGTAAAGACACATAAATTAAAGTCAAATTTGAATATGGTTACATAAATTAAATAAATTGAATTTTGAGTAATCTCGTAAACTTAGATCTATTTTTTTCGCTAAGCAAAAAGTCCAATAAAGTGTTGAAAAGAGAGGTCTCAATATAAACATTGTTCACAAGAACGAGACATAAAGATCCTGATATACGACACCGATGGTTAATTGTAATTTGTTTTATAATTAAAGTATAAAAAATTGGTTCGAGTAAGACTCGCACACAAAGCGCTTTGTACCTATAATAGGAATATATTACAAATACTTTGAAATTTTAAAATACAATTATAGTTTTCAGTTCTGTCGGCAATTCTCATGACTGCATTCGATTTTTTTTTAATTTTTAATATCTGTTGTTACAGCGGTTATGCACGCATAATCTGTGAAAATTTCAACTTTTTATCTATGACAGTGTGGTGACAGACAGACGGACAGTCTGACGGACAGACAGAGAGACAGCGGAGTCTTAGTCAACCCTTTGGGTACGGAATCCTAAAAATATGCAAAACAACGGAAAATTATTATCCAAATATATTATTTTGTACGATAACTCTTCAGGTAAAAGCAGAAATAACCCAAAAAATTATAATTGTTCCAAGTAAATGCGATTTTCAAAGTTGTTTTAAATATCACAAGTATTCATCAATCAACCTTACATAGTTCCTGATATAGTCAAAAGGACTGTACAATTTTATATATTTACGTGTTATAAAAGTATAGTTTTAAAGTAAAGTTTTGGTTTTCATTCTAAGATAAATATAACGTATACTTTATACTCTATAATTATCATAATGTCTAATACTATTTTTTTACGTAATTACCACATCGTATAAAGGTAGCAAACGAGCATGCAGTGCACCAGAGTAAGTGGTCACTGCCGCCAATGGATATCAGTAGTCATCCCCAAGTACGATTAAGTCATACCTAAGTTTGATCACAGATGCGTTGTTATCCCTGAGGACTAAGATGTTCGCTTCATGTATAAGTATAACCGGCAATCACGTCTCTCCAAACCGAAGCACAAGAATTGCTTCACGGAGGATTGTGAGGGTGGCGGTGGTATCTCCCCGGTCGAACTACATGAGTTCTACCACCTGTCAATCTATATTATTACCGTGCTTTGATCAAAGATGCGTTACATTTACATACGTTATGTACAAAATATAGCCGGCAACCACGCCAAAATTCAGTTGTATAGTTTCAAACTTCATTTTTGTTCTATATATATATATGTATTTATTAGAATTATATGCATATTTTTATAAGTATGTACAATATAAAATATAGTAAATAGACACCCATTAAAACATTTCTTCTAAGGGGACTTACGGTGTATATCTAGTATCTCTCCGGGTTTAATTCTGCAACCTACGAGCGAGCCTTCGTACTGAAGATTTCTGAACGACGGCTAATCTTATAATAGCAAACGACAAGAAAAAAAATCAAAAAAGACTGCGGAAGAAAATGCACGCCAAGATCATCATCAGTTTTACTTAGTGTTTTTAATCTGTGGATTCCGTCTGACGTGGTCGCATTAATTATCTATTGTTTGTAATGTAAACGCATATTATTGTTTTTTACTATTACTGTCTTTTGTCAAAGGGATCCTTATTTATTTTAGATAGGTATTAATAATCTGTATTAAATACGATATCACAAGTCAAGATGTTAGACATTTACTATTTCTGACAAAATTATTATTGTTATCATCTAAAGATATAAAGATGATCGAACTACGATGTTCGTCCAGGACAATTTCTAAAATTAAATAATCAAATTTAATAATTTTGCATATATTTATTTTTACCTCGACATAACTATGGATATTTTTAACTCAATTTAGGGTTTTAATTCACTCAATTAAGTATTTAATTCACTTTAGGGTTTGTTTGCCCCGCAATGATTTTCCTTCGTCGAAAAGCAATTAATAAAAAAAAAATGGACACGTAATTTTGAAAAAAGGGTGTTTTGTGTGTGTGTCGAATCTAACGTAATGGGTCCAATTCTAAACTTCTCCACTATCTATCACATAATAAATTAATCAAGTTTATGAACCATAGCTTCGTTCCATATTTTTGTCACTATAAAAAAATAATTATCTAATGGTCCTAAACTCCAACTGATGGTAAATGATCACTGCCTCCTATGAACACCTGTAATGAACCTTAGATGGGATTGACTACTTTGACCTCGCCTTCCGTGAGGACTGATTGCTTGCCTCTTTTATAAGTGTGACAGGCAACCATATCTTTTAAATTTAAAACATTATATAGACGTTGAAAAAAAGCAATTCTTTCTATATTTTCTTGCAATATAATTCAAATCGGAACTATGTGCAATACTTGAATACTTCTAGCTCATTAACCCTGCTATGTTTAAGTGTATTTTTTTATACAAATTGTTTTCATTTCATTGCTTGTGATTACAAAAGTCTATCCGAACTAACAAGACCCAAAGAAAGTTAATAAAAACGTGTAAAAAGTAAAAGAAACGATGATGATTTTCTTTATAACTGTACCTTGCTTAAAAAACAACACAGCATACATAAGTACGGGTACCTATCATAGCGGAGCCGCCTAAAATCAAATCGAAAACTGCATTGAGCTTGCATGAAAAGCCTAGCAAAGCCGCTTCGGAGCATGTCCTCGAACTGAAATCGAGATGCCCTCGACCGCATAATTACGCCGAAATTTCGGATACACTCGAGAGCTGGATCCTCGAGTGTTGGCATATTCAAAAATTTCAATACCAACCGACCACCGAGTGGGGGTTTATTGGGACACACTGGTTGCTAGAATGGCGTACTTGATAAGCAAGTTGTTCGACTGGGAGGTAACAGAGCTAGCCTCATAATCCTACGTGAAATCATTCTTCTG
Organism: Polygonus leo; assembly: GCA_018250455.1. Taxonomy (NCBI): domain Eukaryota; kingdom Metazoa; phylum Arthropoda; class Insecta; order Lepidoptera; family Hesperiidae; genus Polygonus; species Polygonus leo. The sequence goes on from DWNR01004020.1 coordinate 7,677, forward strand.
TTTTGATTTGGAAAGTTGCCGGCGTGGATGCTGGCTATACTTATATATGTGGCGAAAATGTTAGTCCTCACGGGCGAATGAAATTCTTGCCTTTGTGCACCTCAGAAACGATTCAATCGTACTTGGCTTGTTTATAAATAAATATCCAGGAGCTAATATGATATGATTATATGATGATAGAGACCGAGAAAAATTATATGATGATAGAAACCACTATTTATCAGACTGCATGTTCGTTTCCTGACTTTATAATTCAATATAAAGACAAATTACGATAGCGACCATTGATAGCGCGTAACGATAACCGCGGCAAGGGTCAAATGTAGCCGGTCAAATTTTTCGATAAACTCTACAACATTGGTAATTTATTTAGTGTCCTTTATTTTATGTTGTGCTTTTTGTATTATGGTCATTGTTAAAAACAAAGCCATTTTGTGATGATAAATTATTGCCATATCTTAAAAATTATATCATGTTGTACCAAATTTGTAAATGGCATATATTTTTTAATTTAATATATTTTAAATCTCTGTATTCGACTCTTATCATGAACTAGCTAATAAAAGAGATAAGCTTACTTACTAAATGGTTGCGCATCTGTTTTGACAATCAATTTTTATTGAATATTATTATGATTTTCGAGGAGCTTATCCTGCAAACTATATTACCTTTGAACATTTGTTTCTCCACTCACAGCCTAAACACTCCTAGAAAAGAGATAAGCATACGTGCCAAAGTTGTCTATCCTTTCTGGAAATGTGTCTCGCGCATTATCTGAGTCAGAGGGAGTGAGAGGGGGCAGATATCAAAAGATTCCTCATCAAAAATGAACGACCGATGTCGAGATACGAGCGCCTGAGGACTCGTATTTTTAACCCGTGTATGGCTTGGATTATTTTTCAATGAACTCTGTTGGATTGGTACGTTGAAAGGAGATAATGCGGACGCGGGGTACAGCTTAAAAAACTTTTAGACTGCGCCGAAATAAACGGCTGTATGGCCAGATGTTTTGTGTTTCGAACAAAGTGTGCGTTGCTACTGCATGCACAGACTTCATGAGTTCCCAACTGGCATTTGTCGATGAGTTTTTCGAAAGCCGTTCGGGAATATGTTTATGTCTATTTTAATGGTGAATAAACTGTAAGCAACGGTGGTAAGGATTTGCAGTGATGTTCCGAAATTTCAGTCTGTTTTGATCAGATTTTTTGTTGTTCTAAATACCTTTCTTTTGATAAGCAATGTATTTTTATGACTGCATATGTACTACTATGTAAATATATTTGATACAAAATCATGAAAACTATAGCATAAAGTATCATCGAATTCATAAAACAGAAGAGTATATGAATCATCATAAAATATAAAAAAAACCTTTAAATAGTTACGTTTGATACTGACTTCTTTGACTGACTTTTAACTATTCCAATATCTAGAGTAAAAGCCACAATATTTCTATTAAAATCTTAGTTCTACGTTGGTTGTCTTAACAACTTCTAAATATCTATATAGAGAACACACGGCATATGTTTTGTAACAATCGTGTGTCACTTACCATCAAATGAACCGTATGCACGTTTGCTACTTCAGCCTACAAGTTGCATAAAGCCCCTACCTTCGCTCATAAATAAGCCAAATCCCAAAGAAACCAAACGTACGCACAAACCATTCGTACATATGAAGAACCGTCTCAGTATTGAAAACGGTAATCTGCCAAAAGTCATATGTAGACTTACAAGCTTACTTGCAGGCTACTTCGCCCTATTTCTTGCCAATAAGGTTGACTTTGCTGTAAATCAGCCGCAAAACACAAGGTTGTATTAACCTTAATGAAACATGAAAAATTCAGAATGTCGTCAAGTGATTTTTTCTTCGTATGTCATTCGCTTTGACTTATAATAGGGTCTAAATGCTTAATGCTGGGGGTATCTTGGGTATTGCTTTCATGTACTTTGAGTCCAAAATTACCAAGAGATTCTGTAATTATAATGATTGCTACCAAAATGCTATTCCATTTACATTAAGTGGGTTCGTGGCAGACCTCAATAGTTCTGTTTGCACTACATTATTTTACTTACCTCCCATTTATCAAGTACCTTTCTTACCTCTTCCTTCCTCTCCTGCACCATATCATACTTCCTGTATACTCCTCTACCATACCATGTATCCACATTCAAGATGAGGAATGAGCTTCTTTCCTAATTCCAGTACATTTGGGTACATCAAAAAACGCCCAAAACGAGCTCTTTTTAAAGGCGGCGATGTTACGATCCACTCTGGTGTTGAATGTGTCTCTAGGCAACGGTGAAAACTTACCATAAAGGCGCCGATACGTAGGGCTTTTGTATATAAATATTATTGTAACACTCACTCCTACCTCACTACTACCAACCTACCTACCTACCACCAAGTTGATTGAGTGTAAATTGGTAGAAATCACACACTATTTAAACCCTGGACGCAAAAAGATGAGTATTAAGAGGAGAATCTTTTTTGTATCGTATAAAAGTAGCAAACGAGCAAGCAGTCTACCTGATCGTAAGTGGTCATTGCCATCCTTGGACATCAGGAATCATTCCCCAAGTACAATTAAATAACATCTAAGTTTGATCACAGGTACGTTGCTACCCCTGAGGACTATAATGTTCGCCTCGTGTATAGCCGGTAACCACGCCTCTCCAAACCGATACACAAGAGTTGCTTCACGGAGGATTATGAGGGTGTTTTAATCAAAGGTTTTATTATATAGATATATATATATATATATATATTTTATTGTATTGTTGAGTGTGAAATTATAATTATTTTAATTAAAATGAAATTGTTTGGCATTATGTTACCAACTTCACTTTTTAATCTCCATTATTCTGTTGACGTCATACCTAAATAATTAGGTAAACAGCCAAATCATTCATATAAATAGCGTATGAGTAATCAATTACGTTCTTTATCAAAGATAAAACAATTTAACCCTTTTTAATCCACTAAAATCCCATCAAAACACGCACTAATGGTTGTCAAATGCGTTGTCATTGTTTTGAATAATTAGAGGCAAATCACTTTGGTTTAGGTGCGGTCAATCGTGAACTAAAAAAGAAAGGATCATTGTACATGGAGTACTCTTCTGAATGGAGCTGTACCCAAGGACTTGAGAGTTTAGGCCTTCGAAGGGATGTATGGCTCCTTTGTGTTTTCTTTAGGCTTTGCACTGTTGCAGTGAACTGTTCGATCTGATGCCTACGTCACCTTTCCACCATCGCACCTATCGAGTTGCATCCAACTCAATTCTTCAATCAACTGGACCCGTGGCGGTCTTCCACAGTTCGGTTTGCACGCTCCTTTTTACCTCGTACGTGCAAGATGTGGAATGAGTTTCCTCCCGAGGTATTCGCGGTGTGCTTTGTAATGAGGTTCTTCAAAACAGGCGCGAAAAGAACTCTTCTCCAAAGCTGGAGATGCATTGGCGGTCCTTGTGGTGCTGTGATAGGTGACGGTGACTACTTATCATCCATCGGGTAGCCCGTCTGCCTTATCGCTAGGATTACATATAAAAAATGCGGTTTTTT
>DWNR01004021.1:0-11238 GCA_018250455.1 Polygonus leo
TCAGGTGGACTGCATGCTCGTTTGCTACCTTTACACAATAAAAAAAAAAAAATAGAAATGGCGTACGGGCGTACAGTCCACATGAAGGTAGGTAGTCTTTGCTGCCCATAGGTATCTCTACCTTTTATGAAACGCCTACCTACCTGTTACGGTGGGATTGAAATCATACCACAAATGGTGGGCTTGCCTGATGCCTGAGATGGTCGCCTCTTACTAAAAATTACTAAAAAATTGCTGCGACGATAAAATTAAATAAAAAAGTAGCCGACGATCACACTTCAACGCTTGGTGACACAAAAAATTGCTTCACGACGCATTATGAGTGTTCCTGTGGTACCTCCCCAGTCGAATTGCGCTATTTCTACCACCGTGAATTGCGACGATTATCTCATAGACCACGGGCGACAGTTACCAACAGCTCAATTAAAAATTGAAATGAAATTATTTATTGTACAATTACGTAGCAATATTTATGACTATCTGTTGATGTGCGAAGCAGTTAATAGCGATAAAAGTTTTAAGATACTAACGCTTACCAATCCTAATTTGCTACTTTAGTTAAGTTAGGCTAAGCGGTCGCTGCATCGTTTTATTGGCGAACAGAGTGGTTTACTCTGTTCAATTCAGATTAAACCAGATTAAACCAACTTAAACCGGTTCTACATGTAACAATGAGGCGAATTCCCCAAGATCCCTTGGAAATTACACTTTCTTTTACACTCCTCGTAGCTCAAGGTCGTGTTGTTTAAGTGTTATGGAACGATCGCTATTATCCGTTGATGAGACGTGATATTGCCGAGATAAGTTTTAGAAGGAGGAGAGTACAAAATAAATTTGGCTGCACAAAGGTTTTTTGTGGAAAGTTCCTAGTTGGGCTAGCGCAAAATAGATAGATAAATTAAACACTTTTTTATTTTTGATTAATGAATTAATACCTCTTTTATAGTTTATTCTTCTATTGATTCTAATGGAAATGTTTAGTCAGCTACGTCGTTAGGAATGTTTATGATTTAGCAGCATATAGCAGTACATAAATATTTATATGTCGTAAGCTACTTAGGTAGTTATTTATATTTGTATATATGGTTTGAGTGATATGTACCTTATTTTGCTGTATTTTTTGAATAGCTAGTATAATTTTAGAGTTATTAGCATATTTCATTATATTAATATTAATAATATTTCTTTTAAATTCATTAAATTAAACAGAAGTGTAATAAATGTATATGGATTTCTTCTTATCTGTTACCGTAGTATTAGATAAGTTCGATGTTGTTACACTTTCAAACTACATAACTATATACTACTTCACTTTCACACTTTTAATTTCAGTTCCTAACATCTGTAATGTTAATAATTTGCCATAAAATATTAAAAAAACAAGTAACTTGCGATGTGAGAAAAAATACAAATTCTCTTTGTGATTTACATTAACAATTCCACGTACGCCACTTTACAGTACTCTAACACAACATTCAATAAAAAAGCTATTAAAATTAAAATTTTATTCCTCGTCATCTGTATGACATTAAAAAGTCGTTAAAAACTTAGATTGGTGCAAACAATGTTACGCAGTCAATTCACGCAGTGATATTACAAAAATAACTTCAGAGTCTAGACTTACAAATTTTCAACTAATAACAACTTTGTATGGATTTCAATTGGGCAAAAAGGGAATGTTGGTGAACTTAATAAAAAATAAATAGAAATAGAAAGAAAAATGAAATGGGGTATAAGAAACAATTGGGCACCGGAAAGTGGAGAAGAAAGTCTGCAACGTGAAACCGCTTTCAATTTTGAGGTTAATCCAGTAACTGGAGTTGTTATACCGTTATCGAGAAACGAGTTACTATTTAAGATAATCTTTTTTTTCGTATAAAGGCAAACGAGCTTGCAGTCCATCTGGTGGTAAGAGCGCACTGCCACCCGTGGACATCAGTAATCATCCCCAAACATAAATTAATCGTAGCTAATTTTGCTCACGTTGCTACCCCTGAGGACTAAGATGTTCGAATGTCTATAAGCATAGCCGGCAAGCAAGCCTCTCCAAACCGAAACACAAGAATTGCTTCACGTAGGGTTAAGAGGGTAGCTATGGTACCTCTTCGATCAAACTAAATGAGTTCTACCAATTAGCAATCTACGTTATAAAACAAGGAGTATGGAAACTATCACGGAGAACTGATCCATTATACCTGACGTAGCAGGGTAGCAGGTACCCTGGTACCTGACTTGTCTGCAGTGCCTGACACCTCACATCTTACCTTTTATGCCTGGCAACTGATACCATGCTAGGTTAAAGTATGCCAGAAGCCCAAAAGAAAATCTAAAAGGTGTGCTTCTGTACGTCTCAATATGAGAGGAGGCTTGTGCCCTGCTTTCGTAGTATTTAACCGATAAGACTAATGCCAACCAGTAAAAAAACTGGTTAGAAACGGTTAAAAAGCCCTCCATAAAACAATTCTAATGTTTCCATTTGACACGCGTGGCATATATACTTAAATCATTAACCTACTTCTGACGCAATTTTCTTGCTTCTTTTCGATTTCGACTTCGACTTCGACGACTTGGGTCATATATAGAGCTGTTAACAGATGTTGGAATAGCAACTACATACTTAAATTAACAAAAAAACATAGACAACGAAACATAAAACCTCCTATCCAATATCGATTAAAAAGTATAGCCCATCCACTCGCAGTAAGACAACTCGGAACTTACAAAGGCCGGTATCATACACGATGCTGCCAAAATAGATATTATGTGCATTAAGATTCAGCCGGCTATAACAATTTCCTTTTATTGTTATTACTTGTATTTATTGCATTATACCTGGTACGGTATGAAGACACTGCCTCCATCAAGACAATGATGAGATTGCCGTAACTGAGCATTTGTTTAGACCTTTTTACGGGACATTGTTCTTATCTAGGAGATTAGGTTTATTTATTGTTTTTGTTTTATTGTTTGTTGTTGTTTCATTTATAAATTCAGGTTAAGAATTAAAAATGTAATTTTTAGCAAATGTTTGTTGTTTTTAAATTCTCTTCCTTTTCATTATAGAAAGTCCAATTTTTCGAAATGGGAGTGATGTGCATCTAGTATATAATACGAAAATTAGTTGTCGTTGTCTTTGTCATTTAGCTTTCACTTTTGTTATCTTATTTGAGCGTCGCTTTAACTGAGTAAAGTGCATTTCCCGACGCTTTTACTCGTATGAAAGTGCTATGTGCTTTCAGTGAAAATTTAGTGAACTTAAGGTTGTTATCTTTTTGAGAAGGAAACAATATCACCTAAATTCTGTCTTTCAAGGCAATTGACCATTTGAGAAAGACCTGATTATAGATTCTTATGAAATTATGAATGTTACTGTAGCTTTTTAACCGACTTCAAAAATCTACTGTGTACATACAGTGAATCAAGTGAATGAGTGAAAAAAAATCTACTATGTGATGCGATTTTAATGATTCTTTGATGTTCCATGATAAAAATTTGGATCTGATGATAGCATCTTAGATGATAGTATTTTATAGCAATATAATTAAATGAAGGTCTGGAGTCGATTTGATGATGGAGCCGAAAGTCAGTCGAGGGAACTCCTCAGCGATTTATAGCATTTACCCTATGTTTGGGATTTTAATTTGCATCGTTGAGAACTTTACACCTAGATGGGATGTGACTGTTATTGACACCATGATATTTTATACTTTTAAGTGCATTTTGGTCTGTTCTGTTTTTTTATAAAAAAATATATTTATTTTTATCTTTGTAGCTTCAGGTCCCTAAATTGCTTAAGTTTCGTAATATGTTTTAAAGTATAATGTTTAATTAATACATTACTTTTGAAGTTATGTTTTCTTGTGTATTATCTTTGTTTATCCTTACTATATCCTGTTTTTTCTGTTATTTTTGTCCTGTTGTCAATCGTATCACACAAGTCAATTATTTCCCAGTTATGTGAAAGGCGGATGGCAGAAATTAATTTCAAGCAAATCAAGTTATTAAATTATTTCATGTGCCGTTATTCTATCCCAATTTAATTTTATTCCGATTCAATGTTTAAGCATTATACCTTATGGTAACATATGGACTTAATACTTTATACGAATTACTTGAAATATATATTATGATAACCTTGTTCATAATAATAGCATCATGAGTAATATATCCTCATTTTCCATATATCGCCCACAGATCTCGTATATTTAAGTAGTTGCGGAAGCCGGAAAGACTTCGCCAGCACAGGATTTATTTCTACCGCTACGCATATTTCGTAGATATTAATTTAATAGCAACATAATTTAATATATACGCGTTAGTCATATGTATTTACACTTGTTCAACATAAACAACTGATTTTTAATAACTAAATTTACCAGGTGGTAAAATGTAGTTCGACCGGGGAAGTATCACTGCCACCCTTATAATCCTCCGTGAAGCAATTTATTGTGTTTCGGTTTGGAGGCGTGTGGTTGCCGGCTATCCTTAAACACGAGGCGAACACCTCAGCCCTCAGGGGAAGCAACGCATTTGTGGTCAACCTCACGTACTACTCAATCGTACTCAGGGGGGAATGCTAAGGTCCATAGGCCGCAGTGACCACTTTCCATCTAGCACCAAACGAGCAAGCAGTCCACTGCTTGCTCGTTTGCTGCCTTTAAGAAATAAAAAAAATAACCTCGAATATTGTTCAAAACAGCATCCTATATAAATTGTGGCAATAAGAAAATATATAAAAAACTACGAGACACAAAATTCTGAACACATAATCTGCACTTAATGGCTCTTATAAATCATAGTAATAATGGATATAATCATAAATAGTCTGTTGAGTGGGCACGGAACTCGTTTATACAACATAATTCTGATATGTATAGAAAAAAACGGCGAAAAAGTTGTTTTTCTTTATATATTATACGGGATGTTTGGTGAAAAGTAAGCGTTAATTTAACGGCACCATTTATGATTTTGCCGTCCCGTATAATTTAATCAACAAATTCAATTAGTAACAAAATATTTTGTTGGACAAATTATGTATATATTACGCTCTTATCGCTTATCTCACGCTAAACACGCCGAATATACAATAAATGACACGCACAGTAAAATAAATTAACAATGTTAATAAAAGTGTCAGTAATTAAATGGCAGTAAAACCATTACAGTTATTTTTATACACACACACATCTTCACTCCAAATCCCTAACGGGGTAGGCAGAGTAGGTATATCAAGTGCCAAACGGCACGGTTCTGACATACTTCAGGAGGTGTCAAGAGTCTCCGAAATCGGCGTGTTTGTACAGTTATTTTTAAGTTATAAAAACACATACTACAGTAACAAAAGACAAATTTGATAAACAAGGATTATTTAAAAAATGTAACCGTTGAAGTTTTCCATTTATTTCGCGTAGCTCTCATTCGCCACATATCTGTAGGAACATACTATAAGAAACTTGGTTCCAATAAAAATTGTCAAGAAGTTTAATGCTGTACATTTTTAAACCACTGTAGTGGACGATGTTGTGATTACATATAAGTAATGGCTCCTATTAATCAAAGTAACAGGGAGTGAATGTGGGAAAGGATAAAGTAACCGCTTGAATGAATAAGGAGAAATCGTATATGAAACATGAAATGAAAATTGTGTGGGGTTTTACGGCATACAATCGAAAATTATAGTGGTGGTATTATAAATGAAAGGAAAAGATTTCTAATGTCAATTACAATGAGTTTAAAGAAGTTCATTTTAGCAATAGCAGATGAAATTAAATAACAATGAAAAAAATATAGCTATGCAATAAATCTCATTTGATCAATTCACAACTTATGAACATGGCATAAATTCTTCAATTTTAAAAGATATCAGTGTGAGAGAACCGTAAAATCAACGAGTAATAGGGAACAGTAGCAAAATGTAATGATCCTATTTACATTTTACCACCGCTTCAAAGATGTACTGCCAAAAACATCGAACCCGTTAGATCCATTAATAAGTTATCAAAGTTTAAAAGAACAAAGAATTCCTTGGAACAAGAAGCTTCGAGTTGTGCGAATACCGAGTTTTTTAAAAGTTCCCAAGAAATAATTTATTCACACAAATTTCAAACACTTCTTTTGCAACTTCCAACGTTATACCATCTAGCTGCGAGGGTAGGCCTCTTCGAATTTACATAATTATCGTGTTTTCCGACTAATACTTTATCTGCTCCCAATCCGTCATTGTTTATGGATATTTAAAATTCAGATTGGAAACGACAAATTGGCATGACTTCAAAAACAAGACAATCTCATGACAGGTTTTGCAAGTTTTTTGAAAAAAGACTTCATATTTTACTAAAAATGGCAGTCCCATTTTATCCTTACAATGGGAATGCAATACTGTATTTTGGCTTGACAGGAGTGATAGTCCAACATAGTCTAAATGATGTCAAGATTCTTACGGTTATTTCCGTCAGTTCGGAGTAACAACATATCGCACTAATAATACAATAGTGTCGTAACTCAAAATAAATGATTTTTCAGAATCAACGAAAAACTGATTAGTTACTTACTATCATAGGTATGAAAAAAACGAATGCTTCATGTGATTTTTAAATGAAATTCTAAGCATTATTTTTTTACCAATTATCTAAAAAAATACTGATAGTGAAATTATAGAAGAATTTTGAGTTTATATGATTGAGTCGCGGGAATGACTTATAAAAAACGAAAATTGCTTTTAGCATTAAGTCCGCCTTTGTATCATACTTTTGTATTGGTTACATAAAGTTTAAATAAATAAAAAATTTATCTCAAAAATGTGAAAAGGAAAATTCGATCCTTGATTCTCCGTGATTTCTGTTTTATTATCAGTCTCACTTCCCACAGATTTCCATTTCCTTTACAAAGTCATTGCATAAATTGACCGATTTAAATCTTTGATATAAAGGTTCTAATATCAAGAACGCTTAGCACCTAATGAAAATTCGATTTGCATTAACAATCGCAAGAGACAATAATTGCTAGCTGTGCTGGAGGTGGAAAGGGCCGACTAATCACTGCTGAGAATTGGTGCTGATTCCCGGATTTCATTACTTCGGTTCGGCCAAACGTTTAATAAATTTTTCTGAAGGGCCGGCTATTTGCGAAACGCTCCTTGTACATAGTAGATCGGTTTTGCGTACTCGATGTTGTCGGCGGTTTTAATTACTGTGATTCTATATTATTCTTTATAAAATCCTGTTAATAAAAGCATACCTATTTTCTTTGAATGTACTCTTCTAGTGCTTCACTTTCAGTTTGATTATTTACCGACTTTCTAAGCCTTTTGTGTAAGTTAATTCGAAAAAGCTCACTCTTCGACCTACTTAAGATGATTCCAGGCAGCTAACTGCATAAAAACAATAGAAGAATGTAAAAAAAAACACCTCTTATCTTGATAAACACCGCAGTAAAGAATATGCCACAGGGTATTCCTTATTAGAAATCCAGCATAACTAGTCCCTTGCCTTTAAGAAAGAGCATGCACGACGATTTTTAGACATACAAAAAGAAGCACACCTACTTATTCCACGGGAACGCGATACCATATTCCAAATAAGCTGTCCAAAGGCACATATTCATTCGGTCTTCAAATGGAACTGTTCTGATACAGATTAACTGTATTATCATATCTTAAGTCATAATTATTTAAAAATAAATGAGAAATAAATTTGGGATTTTTGGAAGTCAAAACTTAGCACCAACTGTGTACGACTCTTGGATTAAGAGAGGTATCTTATCAAGAGGTTGTGACGTAACGGCCCATTCTTTCCGACTAGGAAATTTTGAATGTCGTTTCTGAAATAGCCCTTGTCCTAATATAGAACCTAACTAGACCCATTAGGGACCCAAAGATATTGGGTTGTAACGCAATGTCCTTATTGTTACTAGTAATTTTATTTGACCTTCAGATATATAGTTGTACTTGTATGTAGTCTTCCGACAAAAAGAAAAGATTATTGGACCGTTTAAAGGATGACCCTCTGAAATAGTTACAATAAATGAAGTGACATTTAATTAAAGTGCCAAAGGAACAATTCAATGCAGTTAAAGTAAATGGCCATGTCAAAAGGAGTAGGTTATAATCATGCAGTTGACTAATAATAATATATGTATTTTTTATAATTAATTTATATTACTACAAAAAGAACCGAATTTCGCAGATAAAGCGATTGAACTTACAAGCTATGAATATGTTATGATTGTTTGTACTATTCGCACCCATTTCCACGATTGTGCAATAAACCATTTGACGACGTCAATTTTTTTTTATCGTATAAAGGTAGCAAACAAGCTTGTAGTCCACCTGATGGTAAGTGGTCACTGCCACCCTGATGTCAGTACATCAGTAATCTTCCCGAATTACTATTGAATTATATCTAAGTGATCAACACAGATGCGTTGCTACTCCTGAGGACTAAGATGTTCGCCTCGTGCATAAGTATAACCAGCAATCACGCCTCTCCAAGCCGAAACATAATAAATTGCTTGTGTAATTATGCTGGTACCTCCCCGGCCGGACTACATAAGTTTTACCACCTGTCGTATTTCATCACAGAAGTTGTTTATTGACCTTTTCCGACTTTTGTGAAGAAGGATCTTAGACCTGGTAAAGATTGATGATTTGTCAATTGACGATATTGATCGTTAACTATAAATTAATCATTAAATAGAACGGTAACAATTCCCATTTGCTAATTTTGACTATAAAAGGAACCTACCTTAAAAACTTATCCTAATGATGCCATATTTCAGACCAAAACTCTAGTGATATATCAAAACACATTTTCACATTTTTACAATATAATTTGAACACATTTAGGTACATATATGTAGAAACTGCTGGCGGTTTATTTCGCCAGTTTTTCAAGTAATGTTCTTAATTATATTTTATGCAAAGAATAAGTCCCTGTGGCGAATAGGCATTACTTCTGAGCAATTTATTGCGTAACGGAACAACAAAAGGTTGACGAAACTTGGAATTTTTCAACATGTCCTGTGAGAATAAGGATTGTAGCCATGAAATATGCTATGAATTTAAAAACAATTATGAGAAGTTATTTAGATTAAAATCCATGTCTCACTCCTTACAGAATTCGTAAGGATTCCTGGCTTCATGGTTATGACCGGTCAACTCCGTAATTCTAATGGATGAAAATATTTTAAATGTTTATATGGACTATAGAGTATGCCCAGTTTCTAAGACCACATAATATACTAAACCAAGATAATATAGCCACGTTAACGATGGTATATACGAATAAATCTTAAAAATACTTTCTAATGCCTTTAATAATAAACTTGATGACGTCAATCTAACTAAAACGTAAGAAAATGTAGAAATATAGTTTTTACTCGACACTTTGTACACACAATGTACATTAAATATTATTATTATTGTTATTTAAATCGTATATTCATTAAATATTGAATTTTTACTTTTTTGCGTTTTGGCGTATTTTATTTATTATATAAAGGTAGCAAACGAGCAGCAGTCCACCTGATGGTAAGTGGTAACTGCAGCCCATGGACATCAGTAATCATTTCCAAGAACGATTAAATCCTGTCTAAAATTGATTACAGATGCTTAGGACTAAGATGTTTGCCTCTTGTATAAGTATAGCCGACAATCACGCCTTTCCAAACCGAAACACAAGAATTGCTTGTCAGAGAATTATGAGGGTGGCGGTGGTACCTCCCCCGCACTACACGAGTTCTACCATCTTATAACATCTATTAGTATTTACTACAAGATTATATTTTTTAATATTTATCTTTGTACTGTGTTGCGGCTACAACGATAAGAGGCTTCTTGCAATAAATAACCACTTTTTCAAAAAACAAACATCTGACACCTGTAGGCTTAACTTGTCTATCTTTTACGAACTTTTCCGAAGTACTTACCTGTACTTATAAGTTTTAAGTCCATCTCACAAATATTAAGCCCTGAACATAGCATTTCCTATTATACTTCGTGTTTCGGTGTAATTGACGCCATTTTGTTAATTCCTTGTAATTTTCATGTAAATGGTAAATTAGTGATAATATTTAATGATGTTCTTGTTTGTATGTTTGTATTGTATACAAACAACACTACTATTTGTTTGATATTACACTCGGTTAGTGTATAATATTCTACATATGTTTACAAACTTTATGTTGACTTTCAATGTTAGTTTTTAAATATGCGAGGTACATTTCCAGCAATTCAATTTTAAAAGTTATCCCTAATCGAACTACTTGAAATGCATACACGTATGGTTTGAATAACAATATATGCTAAGCCAAAAGGCAACAGAGTTTAAAATAAATTTATAATGCTATTAAAATTATTTTTAACTATTAATGAAAATATTTAAATTGTACTGAAGTAAATACAATAATTTTATGCAAGTAGGGCAAGCAGCACTGTCCCTAGATAATTTCAAATGCTTGAAATTTAAGTTTTGAAACATATGGATTGCTCTGTAACGTATGGACGAACGGACAAACGGATTGACGGTTTTACTGACAGAATGCTTAATTAATTCTGACAAGTTATTGGATCCTATCGATACCTTTAAGCCACAGACCCTTAAAATATGGAGACTTAAAACCTCCCTATTTGAAGTCGGTTAAAAAATCAATTACTATAAACAGTATTTTGTTTTGATGAAGCCAAGTCTGAATTATGTGAAGTACCAAGTTTTTATCACCTATAAAACCTCCCTCTCTTTTAAAGCTCCGTCTTGATTGCGTAAAAAGTTTAAACTTATAATACACGGCTACGATACGACATCGACACGACATTGGTGCCTGTCTGTCTCTGCCAGGTGGTAGAACTCATGTAGTTCAACCGGGCAGATACCACCGCCACCCTCATAATCCTCCGTGAAGCAATTTATGGTTACCGGCCGGTGGTGACCGGCCGTTGTTCCGACCGGTTTTCGTCTTCAGGAGTAGCAACCCATCTGTGGTCCACCACACGATTAAGTCATACTTAAGAATAATTACTAATGTCCATGGACGTCAGTGACCACTTACCATCAGGAGGAGTGCATGCTAGTTCCTTACCTTCACTCGATAAAAAAATACTACAAGTAATCATAGAGTGGTAGCATCACACCTGTAGTCTTCCCCCCCGCTGGAGCTGCCACCTTGGCGTGGTGGGGGGGCTTGCGTATCCCGATGATCCCCTAGGCTATGCCGGACAGGGCCACCCATACCGGACAGGCTAGG
>DWNR01004022.1:0-11236 GCA_018250455.1 Polygonus leo
TAAATCTACTCCAAGTATAATAATAGCGAGCCATGGGTACTTAAAAGCATACTGTGGTGTTAAATTAAATGTGCGTATTTTTCGATTTAATGATATTTTTCGAATACTTGAGAACAGCATAAAATCCTTTATGTCCTTTCCTGTATACTTGATGTGTATACAAATGACATTATGATCGGTTGAGTAGTTAAATCGAGAAAAAGTATCAAATCTTTGTTTGATACTTTTTCTCGATTTAACACACACACTTGGTTGTCATAATACTGGTTAGAATTTTTGTCTCATCAGTAAACTTGCTGTTTGGTATTCAGTAAAGTTTAAACAAATAAATAAACGGTGTAACATCCTCAATAAGCTCCTACTTCAGATGCATTGGTTATGAGATTGTCTGTTAAGTAGGCACACCCACACAACATTCCCACAAAAGGCATGGTTAATATAATGTGGTGTGAATTGAGGGCGCCCTTCCCGTTTTCATATCTAGTGAACAGCTCTCCACGCCTCCTTACACTTACAAAAGAGAGAAAAATTGACAAGAGACGACGTCTCCGTTCAAAGGGTGAATGAATGGGGACACATAATAACCGTGATAAAGACTCAAGGTGCGTGCTCCGGCTCTTGTAATTTTAACTTACTTGATTTCTTTATTCAGACCTCATAAATCTTCTCCTCGACGGAACCCGCTGCGTTTGATTACAACACGCGGCCCAACGTGTCATAACACATTGATTTGGTTATTTCACTGACGTGTTATTAAGGCGTAATAAAGACATTGCCGATGAAAGTCAGCCGACGGGTGTGCAAAAAATTCGTATTTTTTCGGTAGACATGAAAGCGAACAATCCATACCGAGAGATCTGTCTGGGTCGGAAACAATAGTCACGATGAGGCTCGCTCTTCGGCTTTTTTCAAATCACCTAGCAGTACTAAAGCTACAGTAAAATATACTCGATGTTACTATGTTTCTGCGGGACTGTCGAACATACTAAATTCGGGTCAAATGTACGACTATCGGGAAACGATTATCTCCCTTGTTTTTGTGTGCCCAATACTGTGCAAACAAAGAGCTGCATTTGGTCTTCGATAAAATGAACGATTTGCCGCAATTAAGTGACTGCCGCTTTGTGAAACAGCTTCACGGATAAGGGTTCCATTTCTTAAACGCCTAATTCGAGATTGTCGATTGTTAACTTACTGTGATGAGTCTTTGTCTAAGTTTTATCGTTGAACCGAATATAAAGTAGAAATGTTACTGGATTTTTGTGGTGATATATAGGAACTTCAATTTTCTCTACGATTGATTACAAAAGCTCATGATAACTTTCCATCCTGTATACCTACTCTGGGCTTCTTTGTTATCTACTCTACGTAAGAAAGAAATATACAGATATAAATATGTTTTTTATTTATTATCTATCTATCTTTTAATATAATGAGTTTGAATTATGAGTGTTGTATTAATAAACAACTTGTTATAATTCCGTCTTTGTTATGAAATACGATATATATAGGTAGTAAAATTTATAAATTAACAATCTGCAAAATAATATTGACAGTGTCGAATAGACTGTCAATTTATTGACGCGGATACCTTCTATTGTACTTATATCCCTTCACCCAACCCATTCCATGCAAAAAGACAGTGCAAGTGTTCAGATTTGCGCCTCAGAGTACGTCTTGAGTGTCTGCGTGTCGGCCCTGGGGCCCGATCAATACCCTGAGCGAAACGCTTCATGCGGGTTTTACAAACTTGAATCGACTACTGAAAGAAGAACCATAAAATAAAGCACCTACTTAGAAACGTCAGTTTATTACGACGCCGTTTAACAGTCTTGTGTGTTCAAACAAGATAAACTGAAAGTTAAATTGTTTGAACTGTAGTTATATTGTTTTAAAATATGAGTCAATTTATTTAAATACATTGTGCGGATTATAATGCAAACTATGACAATTTTATAGGGACAATAAGCATACAGACAAAAGACTGATATTAGATTTATACTGTACTGTATGCATACATATCCCTAATTCCCTATCTATCAGCGATACAATTCATTATCACACTTATGTAAGGGTCACTATAAATTGTAATAATCCTTGCAGTGATAACTTCACACTTTATTAGATTAACAACACAAAGGCGAGTCAAGTTATCTTATTATTACAACTGCGCAAATCATTCCTCCTCATTATCTACTTGTTTCAGCGTCGTAAATATTTTTAATTGCAATCCCGTGGCCTTGTAACTCGATTTACTCTACCTAAGTTTAATAAAGAAATGAAAACACTGCAAAAATACAGATTCAACAGCTTTGCAAAGATTTTTCTCAAGTACTTTTACAAATTAAATAACATAAAACTTGAAGGAACCGATTTATTGCAAGCTTTTATTTAGTTTCACTGCTGTGCGTCGGTTGCCCGTGAACTCTTGATTTTTAAGTAGCTCCGCTTAAAAATGATTCTAGTGTACATTATAAATAATAATACTTATAATATTAGTCTTGTGACAGATATTGAACTCCATTGATATGTTCGAATCGTTGAAGTAGCGTTTGGCTACACAATTTTCTGTCAAATCCTGAGATCTCTAACACAAACACAATTTCGAGTATTTCGTATGTAGCAGGCAGAAGTAGAGATTATTTTTTTCTTTTGCATATAATAGTGTTCTAATTTACTTCTTCTGAAGTAATTAGATTACTTCTTATTAAAATATTTTCACATTTTTATTTGATGTTATCATTGTATCTCTTAGAGCCTATCTTTGTTTCATCAATCTAAAATAATATTTAAATAATAGTTTTTGTATTAATCTACTCAACGCTCAACATACTTTAAAATACCCTAAATTTAGATTGAAAACCAAAAAACGAATTTCATATTCGAGTCTACATCAAATATACTTAGCTAAGTTCACCTGTGTTTCAGCTGAATTCCAACCTGTTATAACAATTGCAACTCTCCTGCAAACTCAGTAATAATTCTACGTCACATCAGCAGTTCCTACATTGTAATAGTTTCAGATACTTTCATACAATGGTCAGTCTCTCTGAACGAGAATAAGTTATATTAATCGCGCCATGAATAATACTTTGAGTTTTTCAACGTCGGCCTCTGTTTGATTTTCAATTAAATATTAATGAATCACATTCTCTAATTTGATTAGAAATGCTATTTTAAAATGTATAAATGTATTTCAAGTATTCCCCTTTGGGATATTTTGTGTACCTACTTGATCCTGTTGATGTAACGTAGGTTTTAATATCATAAATTATTGAAAATAAAAATTCCTTGATTTTGTTTTTATTTTTCCGCTTCAATATAATGCCACTAGTTTTATTATTGAGTTATAACAGTCGCTGAATTTGTTACAACTTGTATAAACAAAATTTGAGGCAAATTACAGACAGTAGCAGAGCAAGTCGTAAATAATATCATGAGCTTTGCGCGCAAGGTTATACTAATATTTAATATTCATTGAAACGCCCATGAAGGCCGCTTAAAACTTTTATTGGAATAGTTTGGCCATCTCCGTGCGCCGCGTTTCGCTCTAAACGCGTTCTCCTTTTTACGATCTTATGTTTCTGTTCACAGTTAATATACTTAAAGTATTGTATAATAGGACTGTTTTAAAAAATTCTCTTATTATAAATGAGTAAATTATTTATTCCACGCTTTCTCTGTTATCTTATGCTTCATAAAATATTATATGATCTACGTTTATAATAAACATACTAATTTTTATGATTTTAAACTTATTTTAACCAATATTTATTTTCATTGTTACAGATTTCGAACTGCGTGAATATCATCATTCCATCAATGAAGGTTACTTTTAAGATACTGTCGGACAATGCGTTCGCAATCTAGCAAACCGTTGTCTAAGAAGGGAGCGATAAGTAGAACAACATTTAAAGATAGCTCCGCAAAGAAACAATCAAAGAAAAAAGCTTCCAAAAAAGTAAAGAATTTGCCAAAGGCTTTATTCAAAAGTCCAAAAAGAAATACTGCGAAAGATGAGAAAGAGGGGAAAAAGGATGATGATACTTCCACCGACGATAAAAACATTATCTCATCTGATGCAGCTAAAGCAGGACCATCA
This sequence comes from Polygonus leo, assembly GCA_018250455.1. NCBI lineage: Eukaryota > Metazoa > Arthropoda > Insecta > Lepidoptera > Hesperiidae > Polygonus > Polygonus leo. The sequence goes on from DWNR01004022.1 coordinate 4,103, forward strand.
AAACCGACTTCAACGAGAAGTGATTCTCCAACGAAAAAGTACAAAAAAGAACTCAAGGAGAAAAAAGATACGTCTAAAATTGTTACTACTCCTACTACTGTTAGTGCAAAGAAGATTGTTGCTAAAAAGGCAGTAAAATCCGTGAAGAATACTAAATCTACATTAAAATTAAAACAAGAGAAAAAAGATAGCGATGTTAAGTACAAAATTAATTTAGATACAGTTAAGAAGAATGAAGGTAAATTTTCTAAAGTCAAATCAAATATTAAGAAAAATAGTACTGTAACACAAAAGAAAAAAGGGTCTTTAATAAAAGAAGAAATCGAAAATGATGAAACACATAAAGAAGAAAAAAGCAGCAATGCTAAAGTAACAACTGGTTCGGGAGATCAAGAAAAGCAAAAACCTTCAGAAAATAAACCTGAAACATGCGTCGAAACAAAATTAAAAGGGGTTCCAGAAAAAAAGGAACAAGATTCGAAAATTGATACCAAAACTGAGTCGAGTGCGGCTTTGCCAAATGCTTCTCAAGGGGTTGCTTCATCAGCATCTAATAAGTTAGAGACCCCTAAACATGAAACAGAAAGACCTCCAAAGTTCTTTACGTCTAGCAGATCGCCTAGAATGGTAGACATAGACGTAAAATGTTGCAAAAATTCAAAAGGTAACCTTAGTGTTTCGGAACGATTCTTGTCAATGAAGTGTGAAACCAAAACTGATGACAGTAATAAAGACAAAACTTCTTCGAATAACTTAGTATCTCAAGAATCTGAAATAGACGTTTATACTTTTACTGAAAAAGTAGATTCACCGAAAAACATTTTAAGTGATTTTAGAAACCCGATTAATAAAAGTATTGGGAGGGTACGTCCTATTGCAAGAGTAAAAGGGACGGTGATTGATAAGAAAGGTGATACAGAAAAGAAAAAATATTCCCCCCATCGTCCTATTGAAGAAGTCGTCAAGCAATTAAAAGCTAATAAACGATCAGAAGAATTAAGTTTGACGCAAAAAACCTCGACTAGTACTACTACGTCTAATGACGGTCAGGGTGTAATCAACAAAGAAAAAGATATTGAAGAACCTCCTCCTATTGTCAGCAAATCCTATAAGATGGTGGCGCGTAAATCTAGCATTACTGGAAAGCCATTTAGTCCAATTAAGTTTTTTGACCAAGAACCATCTGTTTCAAAACCTGATGAAACTCCTAAGAAACTTACTAATGCTAAGAAAAAAATATTAAAATCTACAAAACAACTTAAGAAAAATACGCTATCTGACGAAGATCTTGATACATCTAAATTTTCATTGAACACGAAAACCTTTAATTACACTTCATCAGATGAAAGCGTAGGAGAATCAAACGATGATAATGATAAAGATTCATCAGATTCGACAAAACCCAAGAAAGTCAAAAATAAGAAATATAAAAAGATTACTGATGGTGCTAAGAAATCTACATCTAAGGAATTAAAAGAGCTATCAAAGGACTCTCTTGTTGATCTGAAAGATAGTACAATGCTTTTAGGCAATGAAAAACCTAGCAAAAGAAGGCTTAAACTACTTTCTATGTGGACGGGACCAAAAAAACATAGAATGGCATCTCTAAACGCATTGGCTAAAGTGCATTGCCTATATGAAAATGAAAGTAGAACTCACTTGGAGCTGGGTTTGATGAAAACAATTGATAGGCCTGTTCTACCAAGCACATCCAAAGCTGTGCCTCTAAGAAAAAAAGAATCTAAATCAAGGGATACTGACAAATTGGAGAGTACATCTGAATCTGAGTACGAAAGTAAAAAGGAACAAGACAAAGAATCCTCAGAAAGTTCAGATGACAGTCCACCACAAAGAACTTTACGTGGAGTGCCGGGAATAAGGAGTGCGGGCAAATATTGGGACCCGAAATCGTCAACATCTTCTAGTGAGGATAGTGAGTTAGAATCCAAAGAAAAAAGCGTGGAAAAGAAAAAGATTGTAACTAAAACTGCTGCGAAATCGGATTCGGAAAAACCGCCAACAAAAATTAAAAAAACGACTGGAACTCCTGGCCCTAAAAAGAAGCGTAATAGAAATGAAGTTGTAATGGACTTAAAAGATATGGTAGTTCAGAAACGGATGGCAAGTCTCAACGCTACCGCTATTTTAGCCGCTAGTTACGAGAAGCGATCACCTAAATCTAATAAGGAGGATACAACTTCAGACTCCTGCAGTGATGAATCCTTTATACAGAAGCCAAAAAACGTGATAAGTTCCGGCGTCAAGTCGGAAGTAAAAAAAGAAGATGTTAAAAAAGATTGCGAAGAACTCATAGCGGCTGATAAAAACCAGAAAGTGGAAGTAATAGTGAATCAGGATACAGATGTTACTATTACTGGGGTATACTCCACCCATCATCACGAAGGCTACTGTACTGTTTCTGGCTTGCAATATCGTATTTCTTCTACGAGCCATACTCAAACTACAGCAACGGGTAATTGTGAAAAGGTGAGAATTAATTTATTACTCTGATCATATAATTTTATGTCATAACGTAGTTAATAATTCTAAAACACATACAATATAACACACGTAAAAAAGCAAATACATTATTTATAAATCGCGTATAATATTTATAACACACTGAACTTACATGCTCGCACAATTATAGCCGCATTAAAATAGTTCCTCATAAATTACTCAACGCCTCCCGCTGATTTATATTTAATATCGTGACTAAGATTTTATCGCGCTAACTTAAAACAATTAAACACGAGCGTAGATGTTATCTCGGTTAAAAGTCGGCAAATTGGAGCGTGTAATACTGAGTGTAATAAAGACGGCACCCGCAGGCGCTTCGGGCCTCATTAATACCCGGTAATGAAGTAAGTTCTGCGTAAACATGCCTCGGGTCCTCATCCGCACATTATCCTTCATAGCTTTACCTACCAACACTTCCAAAGAAAAATAAACCCTTTGCCGACACAACAAATGCTGGATTTGGATTAACCAATTGCGAGTATCAATTGGGGTGTAAACGATTTACACCGAAAAGGAGTAATCATCGTGTTACCCTTGACGCGGATTATTTTGTCTGGAGTGTTTAATCTAATTAACGCGAACCCTCATATTCTCTTTGTTTTTGCATACTACGTATATAATTGTCTAAATTAGTACATAAGAATAGATTGTGCACCTATCCTGTTACATATCAACTTATCAAGTTTATCGTTCTAAAGTTAACTGTTCTATAAGAACTCATGTAGCTCCCACCATCCTCATAATTCTCCATGAACCAATCCTTGTGCTCCGGTTTGGATAGGCGTGTTTTTCTGCTATACTTACATATGAGGTGAACATAATATACCTTAGGGGTAGCGACACATCTGTAGTCAAACTCAGGGATGATTAAATCGTACTTGGGGATGATAATTTATGTTCATGGGCGGTAGTGACCACTTACCATCAAGTAGACTGCATACTCGTTTGCTACCTACGATAAAACTGTTTCTTGTTCAGGATGGATGTTCTCGTGAGGACGCGGCCCGGTACACGCCTCTATCGGCGTTGTCGTCGATGCAGCCTCCTGCGGAACATGCGCACCCGCATCCACATCCAGGTAAACATATCTATACAAATAAATAAAATTGGAGTATCTGTTTGTAATATAAAAATAACTGCTTTATACTAAATGCCTATGTATATGTACATGGTATTTATACCAAAATATTTTTTTTTACAATTTTTGTCTGTCTGTCGGCTGGACCGATTTTGACGGGACTTTCACTGGCAGATAGCTGATGAAATTAGGAGTAACTTAGGCTACTTTTATTTCAGAATTATATAATATAATATGAATGCAGACCTAATACCACGCGGGCGGAGCCGCGGGCACAGCTAGTATTTTATATATTTGGACATAATTCACTGTAATGTTTTTTACCGCCGCGCGAGCCTGCGCTGACCAAGTATGAGTGGAAGATTATACAGTGTGTAAATATATTTTACAAATAGATATAATTTTTTGAAGTGGCTAGCTAGCATATGAGTAATTTAGGCACCAGAAGTATTTATGTACATGATCAAGTTTGGTAATACATGTATGTCTACTATCTGAATTTATGATAACAGGAGTGTAATAGTAACTTCTAACATCTAATCTAACATTATCAAAAGTTATAAAGCTAATGATGGAGTAGTTTTAAGCGCCAAACTCGGAGGCTTGCGTAAGTTGTAGTCGATCTACAAAAGTTATGCAATGACGAGCACGGTCGACACTTCGGGTGTTACGCTCGTAAATGAAGGCCGTTAGTTGTTAAATTTCATAAGACGCCTTAAGGAAATTTTGAAAACTCTTTTTTTCCGAATGTAGTTGCTGTTGGCCCTATTGGCCTTTACAGCATCACCACGTTTTATGGTAAGTCAACTAAGGGCTCAGAAAACGAAAACCTAGGCTATAAGAGGAGGGATGAGCTCAAATGCCGGCTTTCGCTTCAGTTTGTGATCTTCTGTATATAAAACGCGAGTTGACCACTGCATAAGATCCATGCATTGGATATAAGAAGTCGCAGCTAAGGTACAATATAACTTTAAACAATTTTATATTATAAATGGGTATAAAAGATATAGTTGACAGTTGGGTAATTATGGTTTATTCATACTAATTTGATATCTCATAAATTAAATTTGTATGCATAAACGTGGTACTTCAACAATATTAATGTATTCAACGACTAAATTGATTAAGAGTTAAAGGAGTTATAACAGGCTAATTTGGCTTGTTGTATCGAATATGACGTCTTTGGGTTAGGTTTGTTTGTTACTTAATGCTAATACTTTAGAGAACAAATAATAAATCATAATTACTAAACAATTTATAAGACATAACAGTAGTAAATTAAAATTTAGTCCAGTTTGAATTATAACAAGCATTTCGGTTTTGTTCGGATTAGTACGTTCTACTAATCTTAGAAAATACCGCAATGAGTTAAACGCGACTTTCACTCAAATATTCCTACTGTTGCTGCCTTTCTGTCAGTCTCTTGTGTGAGATCTAGCATTATAGTTTGAATGTAACATCTTACTTCATGAGTAGTAGAAAAAGACTTCAAGTAGAACTTATGATTTTATAATGGGCAGACGTCGTCCTGCCGTTAAAAATAATTTCGACGACGACATCTGTCGGTTCCAAAATTTATTTCAAAATTTATTTGTTTAAAAAGTTAAGTCGTGTAATTTTCACTTGTACTTAGTTACAATTGTTTGAAAGTATAATTGTTTGTACAAATATGGGTTACATGATACACGTTTCTACTTAAATTTTAAATCGCCACATTTAACCTGATAAAGTATATAAATATTAAATTATGAGGAAAATGAGTTCTTTTACTATTAACACGAAATAAAATACGACTTTTTGAATACTATCCAGATTTACCTTATCGTCGAAAATATCTTTAATACAGAAACACAGATTATAATTAAAATACATTTTAAGTCCTTTTTTTGAAGTCACTGTAGTTGATAGTTATACGACAACTTCAATCCAATCTCGCCTCTAAATATTACGCAGACAAAATAGCGAGGTGCAGCAGCCGCTAAATGTAGTTTTAATGTTGTATTTTACTTCAGAACGCATTCCGAAGCAATTTAAACCTTTAAGACAATTGACCTAAATAACAGCTATCCAGACTAAAAAACTTCACAAAACCATGAAAATAACATAGTTTTGTGCTGGCGAGATGCCAGGTTTGTCAAAGTCAATGTAGAGTTTTGTACCAGCAGACTTTTTGTAGTAATATCACTAATATTACCGCTGAGTATCCTACATTATATGATATGTAGTAAATATGTAAAAAATAAGATGCCAATGATCTCATAATGACACAGTGGCATTGCTTGATATACGTTGCTTAATTATTTCATAACAGAGTCATATATTTAAAAGATATGTGGTCTTATAGTATGTAGATAATAAATGTATGTACCTTCTTAATACAATTATTTCCTGGGGATTAAGATAAGTATTTTCCTGGGGAGACACCAATACCAGCGCTAGATTTTCTAACATATAACGGACTACGGCGTTCTGGTTTCTGTGATTTATATACGCTTTAAAATAGTAAGTGCTCCCAGGAACTGTTGTACTGATTGTCATGTGATTTAATTAATAACAAATCAGATAAATTTATTATTTTAATGTTATATAATAACCCGTCTGCCGTCCCTTAACAAAATAAAAAAAGTTATGCCTTGTGTATAAACAAATGAAGGATTTAAACCAAATAACATTTGCATATAGCTAAACATACGTAATGTCTAGATACCTGAAGGCAATTCAAACTGGAATATTGCCAGGCACACAATGTCAATGTAATCATCCAACCCTCGGAGGCATTCTAGTATATCATAACTCCCATTAACATATCATTGCATCATAATTTCCACACTAATACCATCATGCACTAACGAATGCTGAATCAAATTAAGGGTTTGAATTATGTTTTCAGTATTTTAGGGCAAAAATAATAATATAATTCTTATTTCATGACTTGAATTGTATTTTTTTTTAATGAAAAATTCTATAGCAACCATAGGCAGGGTAAAATGTCACTGGAATCGCGTTATCAACATGCTTTGGACATGCAATTCAAATAATACAACTACTTAATATTAAGTCCATAAGCTTCAAGATAAGTTTCAAGATTCTAGAATCTAAAAACTAAAGTTTTACTATTAACTGCGTAGTTCCAAAGCTGGGTACTGGTATAACCTTTTATTCCAAATCTTTATACATGATAATTGAAAAACTCGAAGAACTACCCTTGCTAGCTCAACATCAACCTTGAATCCCATATTAAAACCTTTAATAAAAAACTATTAAAAATATTTAAAAAATCAGACTAGTTTCATCAAAGCGAATTTTCTTTTCGATGGGTTTTTGATACTTGATATTATAATTATAAAATGAAAGACCATGATTCCTTCTTGCATCATCAGCTGAATTCATACTTTTTTGTTATCCCTTTTCAAACGTCACTTAAAATATTTTATGGCGTATTTTACATTATTTATTTTATTTTTTTATTTTATTTATTTATTTATTTCAGGCTACTAAGGCCCATAAAAACTATACACAAATACAAATACACAATA